>CANXYC010157524.1:0-37378 GCA_948193065.1 Aleurites moluccanus | reverse complement strand
TTTACCAAGCTCTCCTCCATTGAGGCTTGCTACCATTACTCCATTGGTAATGCCTTCTCTTATGTGAGCTTTTCCAATTGTTGAAAGCTTCATATTCTTTGGTGCATGGCCTATGTACCTTTCCAGTTCCACATGCTCTATAAGCATGAGTTTTGTTTACACCATATCTTCTATATGGGGGAAGATAGACCCTCTTTGCTCCATCTTTCTTCCTTACAAATTTCTGCACATAAGAGTTGGAAGAATGCATTTTTGGTACCTATTTTCTTTTGGGTCCTTGGGGGTTCGAAAAAGGAGCATTCATAAAGTTATATCCTAGATGCATTTTTCTAACATAACATCTATGATATTTATGACCAAATTTGCCACAATAAAAGCATTGCATATTATGATTAGAATGAGATATAGTGCATGCAAATAAGAGTCTTTGTTTACCCTTTGCCTTAGTCATATTCTTCTTAGAGAGTTCACAAGGCAATTGTGATGTGGTACAACATGCATTGGTCTTAGATGTGGATGGCTCAACACTTTGAGATTTAAGAATCTCATCTAGTTTATCTTTGCCATTGTAAGACATAGCCAAAGACTCATCATAAGCACCAATTTTAGCCTTTAAGGCTTCATTCTCATTCATAATCTCATTTAGCTCATAAGTCTTTTGGGTGATGGTGTTCTTTAATTCAATTTTAGATGCATTTAATTCATCTATCTCATTTTTAAAACCATCACAAGCATCCACAACCTTACTAGACATACTTTTCAATTTATCATATTTAATTTGTAATTTTTGATACTTTCAAAGTAGTGTCTCTAATATAAGTATGGCATCATCATCATCATTAGAGGAGTTTGAAATATTTACCTCATTTGAAGGTGCATCCTCCTTAATTGCCATGAAGCATAGATTAGAAACTCCAACCTTTCTAGATTCATGAGTGTTTTTCAAGATGTCCTAAATTTGCTTGGCCGAATTGCAATGGGAGACTTTTTCATACTCTTCTCTACTCAATGCACAATATAGAGTGTGCATTGATCTTGCATTTCTCCCATTGGCCTTCTTTTTGATGGCCGTCCATTTGGTCTTGGGCTTCTTCACCTCAATGTCATCAATGATTTTAGTGGGGATGGCATGCCCTTCTTTAACCACATCCCATAAATCAATACGATCACTATCCATGAAAATTTCCATCCTATTTTTCCAATAGGGATAGTCGGTGCCATTGAAGAATGGTGGTCTCATTGTTGACCCTCCTTCAAGAATGTTTAATGCTTGTGTTGTCTTTGCTCCAGGATGATTAAATCTTTAGAAGGTATGGAGACAAGTTCTGATACCAATTGTAAGTCCACTTTGGCAACCAAGAGGGGAGATGAATTGGTTGTTTGCGGAATTAAAAACAAATTAAAATTTACAAAGAGAAGGAAGAAAATGGAAGAAGAAAGAACACAAGGATTTATAGTGGTTCAACAACCTTGCCTATATCTACTCCTCAAGATCAAACTTGAGAGTTCCCTTAATAAATCCTTTTACGGGTGCAATATCAAACCCAAGTATTTAGACTAACACTCAAACCTTACAAGTATTTTACAAAGGCTCACACTTAACCTATATAAGTGTTTTCTAAGGCTTACACTGAAACCCAATAAGAATTACAAAAGAGTAGAAAAGGAAAACCCCTGACAAGAATTTTTCCAACACTTAAAGAATAGCACAACTAAAGGTGCTTTAACAATTTTAGCTCATTTCAAGTAAATACAAGAATTAATTTGATTTAATCTCTCAAACACTTAATCTCTTATTAATCTCAAGTTCTCCAATCTATTTGAGTTTCATACTATTTTGTAATTATAGTCTTGGATCAAATATAGCTGTGATAGACTAAAATATAGATGTTACAATACTTTTCAATGGCTAGTTTTGCTGTTTGAATCGCAGGAGTCGTGCCCATGACTTTTTATCCCTATCAGAGTAGTAAATTAATTTTATCGTATCTTGAGTTATACAACTCCAAATCATACTCCATTTTTTGCGTTGGAAACTTTGAGATTTATACTTCAAATTTGTAGCATAACTAAACTCCAAAATAATCCATATTCATGTCCTAAAAAATCATAACATTTTCTTGATCCAATCTATAAGATAGTTTGAGCATGCTTCACTAATTCTTCAATTTCTCCTTCTATAGAGCTCAAAATCACTTGATTCTTTTTCCATATGAAACTAGACATCTAGATATTCAATCATATAAAATGCCAAATTATTCTTCTATAATTCGCAGCAACATTTTTAGGTTGCACTATTAATTCTGTCCTAGTCTATCAACTTGAGCATAATTCCTTCAAAAATTCATATCTTCATTTTTCAATGTCCAATACTCAATCTAATTTTTCTTCCTAAAACTAGACATCCATATCTTTCCATCCATATATGGTTTGTCCTATTAGCTTCTCCCAATTTATATAGAATTTGGCATCAAATCAGATTTTGTGCAAGTCTGTCAGTTTTCCGGTGTCACGCATTTAACTTCCTCGAGTCGCGCCTGCTACTGGAGAGACACTATTCATTTGAGACTACTAGATGTTTTGATAAATTCTCATTTTAATTTTGTGTCTGCGAATAAACTTGTCACTCCCGCGACTTCACATAGTAGCACCCGCGACTTCTTTTTGTCGCGCCCGCAACTTGAAGCTTTTCAAGGCTGCGACTTACTTTGTCGCACCTGTGATTAACCTTGTTCCTAGAGTCGTGCCTACGACTACAAGTGGTCGCACCAGCAATACACCGAAATTCAGCAATCTAGAATTGTCTTCTTGCACTTTTCCAAGTATGGTCCCCCTAAGCATGTGCACTTAATGACTTCTCTTTAAATGTCATTCAAGGCCTTTTGAATGTGTTAACCTATAATTGAGCAATGGTCATGATTTCTCATGCCTTAATCAACTCAAACAAAATGTTAGTACAAATAACACATTTATATTGTTTTATTATCATTAGAATCAACATCAAGCCCAAGAGGGCTAACAGATAGGATAAGGGTTCTAGGTGTCGGTTGCCTCTAGCAGTTCCTGCATCCTAGGACCGTCATGTTCCATTTTTGGGTCATGGAAAGTTGTAATAAATTTCGATTTTCTATTATGTTCTATTTTGTTTTTTGCTAATTCAGTCTGTTAGAATGTGATTTGTTGAATATAGATAGCTCTTAGAGAGAGAGTTTCATATGTTAAGTTATATTGGATAAACTTTGGTTAGATTTGGTTGGAGAGATGTTGAGAATTTTCCTCATAACCTTCTTTTACGGGCTTAAAACATATATTTATGGGCGTGAAACAGTTTTTATGGGCGTGCAAAAAGTTCATCTTTGAATTTCAAATTTTCATCAGATTGCTTTCACGGGTGTGAAGATCATCTTCATGGGAGTGAATCCTTCTTTCACGAGTGTGAAGTTTCGGGTTATATATATATTCGTTTATTTGTCACTTGTCCAAAAATTAAACCATTTTCTCTCTCTTCTTTATTTGTCAACCACCAGACACTAAATCCGTCACATATGTGATTCTAGGATATTAATACCTACATTAATGCTCCATTTTGAAAGGAAAACACTTTGAGAAAGTTATTGAATCATTTCAAGTCAAGATTTATTTGAAATCTCCATTTGATTAGAAATAGGTATTTTCTTTATATTGCAATTTCTATTATGATTTGAGGTCATAGGTTCTTAGAATTGTTATATATGAGTTATGGGGAGTATATTAAATGCATTAATGGCTATAGATTTTGGTTGTTGGAAGAATTAGGGCAAAATGGTTAATAGTAACGTGAATAGTGCTAATTCTTTTATTCTTCCATAAATTTCTTAAGGAATGATTAAATTTAGTTTAAGAACTATCTAAATAAGCTTTAGAGAGTCTTTAATTGCAAGAATTTGTTATGGATAATGTTAGGTAAGGAAAATTCTAAATTTGTGAATTTGTTGATATGTGTTAGGCTTGGAGCTTTAAGTGCAATCAAGTTGATTTGGAGCTTGATTAAAAGATTTTGAACTTTGGTTTTGTTTGTTGCTTTATGGAGGTGAGTTATGCATATGTGTTTTATATATTTGCATATACATATATATATTTTTGGTTTACTTCTTAGTGATGGGGAGATTACTTGGGCTCATTTCAAGGAGCTAGTGATGAAGGAATTTCTTTCGGAGCTAGTTAGAGAGGCAAAAGACTTGGACTTTGAGAGGCTTGTACAGACTCCTGACATGTCTATATCTGAGTATGCTAAGAGGTTTAGAAATTTGAGCCAGTTTGCTTATGCTTTAGTGCCTAATAAGGCGGTACGTATTCATTGATTCAGGAGGGGATTGTTGACCCTGATATTCAAGATTGTGTCAGTATATGAGTTTGATTCCTTTTCCATGCTGGTGTATAAGACAAGGGTTATCAAGAATCGAGAGATGGAAGTAAGGTCTGGTAGAGAATAGAGGAAAAAGGAAAAGATTGAAGGTTCATCCAAATTAGGTAGAGAGGAGAATGGAGTGAAGAGTATGGGTGTTTCTCTTCAGACTGCACCTATTAGTTATGGAGGTCTGTCAGGTCAATCTCAGTAGAGACAAAGTACTTACAGACATACTACACAAACGAGTTATGGTTCTAGTAGTTTGGCATCTCCTAGAGGTTCAACTCCTCTTTGTCCTACTTGTGGGAAGAAGCATTTTGGCCAGTGTTATAGGGAGATTAGTGTATGTTTCAGATGTGGTCAGCCGGGCCACTTTATTAAGGATTTCCCTTAAGCATTACATTTTGATAGACCTTAGGCTTCCCAGTCTATAGTTCATATGGATAGGGGAGGAGGTGGTACTTAGTATGGTTGAGGGGGTGTAGCTAGAGGCTAGGATATGGGTAGAGGTTTTGGTCAGACAGTGGGGTAGACATCGAGGCAAACACCGATTGGTAGAGGCAGGGGGAGAGTTTTTGCATTGACCCAGCAGAAGGCTCAAGCCTCAAACACAGTTATGACAAGTATTATTCCTATTCAAGCTTTGAATGCACGAGTTCTATTTGATTCTAGTGCCACACATTCCTTTGTTTCTTCATGTTTTGTAAAAAAAATTATCTGTGGCATGTAAACTTTTGGATTATGCATGGGTTGTGTCGAATCCTTTAGAGGAGGAGATATAAGTGAATAAGGTTTATCCTTCTTATTTAGTGAGCCTTAATGGCAAGAGTTTGGAGGTAGATTTGGTTGAGCTCCCAATGTTTGAGTTTGATATGATCTTGGACATGGATTGGTTGTCCAAGTATTTTGTTATCATTGATTGTAATAGGAAGAAGATTGTGTTCAAGCCACTTTTGGGTGAAGAGTTTGAGTTCCAAGGGGAAAGGAGTGAGATTCCTTATAATTTGATATCCGCTATTGGGGTGAGAAGATTGTTAAAGAAAAGATGTCAAGGGTATTTGGTATATGTCCAAGATGCAGAAAAGGGAGTGAAGAGCATTGATTAGATTCCCATTATGGATGAGTTTATGGATGTATTTCCAGAAGAATTTCCTGATTTGCCACTAGATATAGAGATTGAGTTAAACATTGAAGTACTCCCAGGTATTAATCCAATATCGATACCTCTGTATCATATGGCCCCTATTGAATTAAAGGAACTAAAGTTGCAACTGCAAGACTTATTGGATAAAGGGTTCATAAGGCCTAGTAATTTGCCTTGGGGTGCTCCAGTGTTGTTTGTTAAGAAGAATGACAGATTTATGAGATTATATATCGATTACTGAAAACTCAATAAAGTCACTATTTAAAATAAGTATCAGCTTCCTCAGATTGATGACTTGAGTCATTTCTTTAAGATTGACTTGAGATCAGGTTATCATCAGTTGATGATCAAAAGGGAGGGTGTGCTTAAAACTGATTTTAGAACTAGGTATGGTCCCTATGAGTTTCTAGTTCTACCATTTAGGTTGACGAATGCACTGGCTACTTTTATAGATTTAATGAATAGGGTCTTTAAACCATTCTTAGATAGGTTTGTGATTTTGTTCATTGATGACATATTGGTGTATTCCAAGAGTAAGGAAGAGCATAAAGATCATTTGTGCATGGTTTTACACATTTTAAGAGAACATCAGCTTTATGCGAAGTTTTTTAAGTGTGAATTCTAGCTTGATAGAGTTGGCTTTCTGGGACATGTGATTAACAGAGAAGGGATTTCTGTATATCCAAAGAAAGTTGATGTGAACTTAGATTGGCTTAGACCCACCAATATGATAGAAGTTAGGAGTTTCCTGGGTCTAGCAGGCTATTATCGGAGATTTGTTCAGGATTTCTCTAAGATAGCTGCTCCTTTGAGTAAGTTCACTCAAAAGCATGTGAAGTTTCAGTGGTTTGATGATTGTGAGGATAATTTTCACACGTTAAAGACTTGTTTGACTACTATTATGATTTTGGCACTATCTTTTGGTGAGGGTGCTCTTATGGTTTATTGTGATGCTTCGAGAGTAAGACTCGGTTGTGTTTTGATGCCTAATGGTAAGGAAATAGCTTATGCTTCTCTTCAGTTGAGGAAACATCAGTTGAGTTATCTGACCCATGATTTAGAGAAGACGATAGTAGTGTTTGCTTTGAAGATTTGGAGGCACTACATGTATGGTGAGAAGTGTGAGATCTACACGAATCACAAGAGTTTGAAGTATATCTTCCAGCAAAAAGATTTGAACCTTAGGCAAAGGTAATGGATGGAGTTGCTTAAGGATTATGATTGTGAGATTTTGTATCATCCGAGTAAGGCTAATATTGTAGTTGATGCCTTGAGTCATAATTCGTTGGGGAGTTTGGCTCATATTAAAGTGAGTAAGTGATAGTTGATTAAGGAATTTCAAAGTTTGTATGAATTGGGCATTCAATTTGGCTTGTCTGATGATGGAGCATTGTTAGCTCATTCCTGAGTTAAATCATTGTTGGATGATTAGATTAAGGAAGCTCAAGATAGAGATCCTCATTTGGTTATGTTGAAAAGCGAAGTAGAATTGGGGAAAGCCTCGAGATCACCGTTAAAGATGGTGTATTGAGATATGGTACATGGTTATGTGTTTTTGCTGTGGATGATCTGATTGAGCAAGTGTTGAGGGAACCCCAATATCTTGTACCTCCAATACATGTGATGGATCAGATACATATTTTCTCAGCATAGAAATATGGAACACCAGATGAATATGGCTCAAATTTGGTGGAAGAGCCAATCTGTAAGCCACATTGCCAATCTTATCAAGTATCTCAAATGGGCCTACAAATCTTGGTGACAACTTCCCTTTTTTCCCAAATCTTATGACACCACTCATTGGTGAGATCTTAAGAAAGACATGGTCACCAACTGCAAAATGAATATCCTTCCGCTTTGGATCAGCATAACTCTTTTGTCTGCTAAGAGCGGTCTTCATTCATTCCTTAATGATAGGTACCTTTTCCACTATTTCCTTGATCAATTCTGGGCTCTTTAACTGTTTCTCTCCCGGTTCCACCCAACATACTGGGGATCTGTATTTCCTACCATACATTGCTTCATATGGAGCCATTCCAATAGAAGAATGGTAACTATTGTTGTAGGAGAATTCAATCAGTGGTAGATACTGATCTCAGTTACCTTTAAAATCCAAAACACATAAACTCAACATATCCTCCAAAGTCTGGATAGTCCTCTCTGACTGTCCATCGGTCTATGGATGGAAAGTTGTATTGAACCGTAACTAGGTACCTATAGCCTCTTGGAACTTCTACAAAAATCGAGAAGTAAACTGCGTACCCCTATCAAATATAATCATCACTGGCACTTCATGAAGTCGTACAATCTTGTCCACATACAACTGTGCATACTGAGTTACAGAGTAAATAGTTTTCACTTCTAGGAAATGAGTAGACTTTGTCAATCGATCTACAATAACCCATATGGAGTCATAACCCTGTGTAGTCCTCGGTAAACTAAATACAAAATCTATAGTAATATGCTCCCATTTCCACTCTGGCAACTCAATCTCCTAAAGCAAGCCAGACGACTTTTGATGCTCAAACTTAACCTACTGACAGGCTAAGCATATAGAGACAAACCGAGCTATATCCCTCTTCATACCAGGCCACCAATACAAATCCCTCATATTATGGTACATCTTGGTAATTCCTAGATGTACACTATATGATGAATAGTGAACCTCTCTCATAATCTGATCTCTTAGGCCATCAATGTCAGATACACATATCCGCTTCTCACACTTCAGTATATCATTCTCCATAGTGAACTCTGCTACCTTACCATTTTAAACATCACCCTTCAGCTTTAGTAGGTATGGATCCCTATTCTATGCCACTTTAATATCATCAATTAATAGTGGCTTCACCCGAAATTAGGCTATCAGAGCCTGGTTTCGATCCAGGGATCCCAAATCCAACTCTACACCCATATCAGCTAATTCCTTCATCTCATAAATCAATGGTCTCTTGAAACCTGAGATCTGAGCTAGACTACCCATAGATTTCTGGCTCAGTGCATCAACTACTAAATTAGCCTTGCCTGGATGATAAAGAATCTCACAATCATAATCCTTTAGCAATTCAACCCATCTACGCTGATGAAGGTTCCGATCCTTCTGCCAAAGTATATACTGCAAACTCTTATGATCAGTCACATTTAGACCCATACAAATAATGCCTCCAGATCTTCAATGCAAACACTACTGTTGCCATCTCTAAGTTATATGTCAGATAGAGATGGATGGCTTATTAAGGGTGTGTATTGACTACCGATAGTTGAATAAGGTGACAGTGAAGAATAAATATCCACTGCCATGAATTGATTATTTGTTTGATCAATTGCAGGGTGCCAGTCATTTCTCAAAGATTGACTTATATCTGGGTATCATCAGTTGAGAATTAAGAGGGGGATGTGCCCAAGACTGTTTTTAGGACCTAGTATAGACATTATGAGTTTATGGTGTTGCCATTTGGGTTGACTAATGCACCGACTGCATTTATGGATCTGATGAATAGGGTATTTAAACCATTCTTGGATAAGTTTGTCATAGTGTTCATAGATGACATTCTTATCTATTCTAGAAGTGATGAGGTGCATTCAGAGCATCTGAGGATTATAATACAAACACTTCGAGAGCATCAACTATATGCTAAACTGTCTAAATGCCAGTTCTGGTTAACTGAAGTGTGCTTCCTGAGGCATGTTGTTTGTAAAGATGGTATCAAGGTAGATTCTCAGAAGGTTGAAGTAGTTGCAAATTGGCCTCGGCTTACCAATGTTTCTGAGATCCGTAGCTTCCTTGGTATGGCAGGATACTACAGACGGTTTGTAAAGGATTTCTCTAAGATTGTTGTTTCGTTGACTAAGTTGACTCGGAAACAAAAGAGGTATCAGTGGACAAATGAATATGAGAGCAGTTTTCAGACTTTGAAGTATTGCCTTACGAGTGCTCCAGTGTTAGCATTACCATCAGAGGATGATAAATTCATAGTGTATTGTGATGCTTTCAGAGTTGGATTGGGATGTGTTCTGTTGTAGAATAGAAGAGTGATTTCTTATGCTTCTCGATAGTTAAAGAAGCATGAGATGAATTATCCAACATATGATTTGGAGATGGTAGCAGTAGCATTTGCACTGAAGATCTGGGCACATTATCTGTATGGGTCTAAATGTGAGATATATAGTGAACATAAGAGTTTGCAGTATATTCTGCAATAGAAGGATCTGAACCTTCGGCAGCTCAGATGGGTTAAACTGCTTAAGGATTATGATTGTGAGATCTTTTACCATCTGGGTAAGGCTATTGTAGTAGCAAATGCATTGAGTCGAAAGTCTATGGGTAGTCTAGCTCACATATCAGTTTCCAGAAGACCATTGATTCGTGAGATGAAGGAGTTAGCTGATATAGGTATAGAGTTATATTTGGGATCCCAGGATCATAACCAGACTCTGATAGCCCAATTTCGGGTTAAACCACTATTGATTAATGATATTAAGGTGGCACAGGATAGGGATCCATATCTACTAAAGCTAAAGGGAGATGTTCAGAATAGTAAGGCATTAGAGTTTACAGCAGAGGATGATGTACTGAAGTATGGGAAATGATTATATGTACCTGACATAAATGGACTCCGGGATCAGATTATGAGAAAGACTCATTATTCTTCATATAGTGTACATCCTGGAATTATAAAGATGTACTATGATCTGAAAGATGTTTATTGGTGGCCTAATATGAAGAGGGACATAGCTAGATTTGTTTCTACTTGCTTAGCCTGTCAGTAGGTTAAGTTTGAGCATGGTTTGTTTTAGGAGATAGAGTAGCCAGAGTGAAAATAAGTGCAGGTTACTATAGATTTTATAGTCGATTTACCGAGGACTACATGTAATTATAACTCTATATGGGTTATTATGGATAAATTAATGAAATCTGCTCATTTTCTGGAAGTGAAGACTAGTTATACAGCAGCTCAGTGTGCACAGTTGTATGTGGATAGGATTGTACGGCTTCATGGAGTTCCACTGATGTTTATATCGAATAGGGGTACAAAGTTTACTTCTCGATTTTGGCAGAAGTTTCATAAGGCTATGGGTACTCAGTTATGGTTCAGTACAACTTTCCATCCACAGACCGATGGACAATCATAGAGGACTATCCAGACATTGAAGAATATGTTGCGATTATATGTTCTGGATTTCAAAGGTAACTGGGATTAGTATTTTCCACTGGTTGAATTCTCCTATAATAATAGTTATCATTCGTCGATTGGTATGGCTCCATATGAGGCACTGTATGGTAGAAAATATTGGTCTCCAATATGTTAGGTGGAATCAGGTGAGAAACAGTTAGAGGGACCAGAGTTGATAAAGGAGATAATGGAAAAGGTGTCTCTTATTAAAGAACAGATGAAGATCGCTTTCAGCAGACAAAAGAGTTATGTTGATCCGAAGCGGAAAGATGTACACTTTGTAGTTGGTGATCATGTATTTCTTAAAATCTCACCTATGAGAGGTATTATGAGATTTGGAAAGAAAGGGAAACTGTCACCAAGGTATGTAAGGCCATTTGAAATTCTTGAGAAGATTGATAATGTGGCATACATATTGGCTCGTCTACCTGATTTAAGCCACGTTCATTCAGTGTTTCATATCTCGATGCCACGGAAGTATGTACCTGATCCATCACATGTATTGGAGATATAAGATATTGGTGTTAATGAAGACTTGTCATATGAGGAGCTACCTGTAGAGATTGTGGATCGACAGGTCAGACAGTTGAGGAATAAAGAGATACTGATGGTCAAAGTGCTATGGAGAAATCAATCGATAGAGGAGTGTACCTGGGAGAGCGAGCAATATATGAAGGACAAGTATTCATTCATGTTCCAACATTGAGATGCGTGTTTATTTTACATTCAAGGACGAATTTATTTGAATAAGGGTGGAATGTAATACCCTAGGAAATGCTACCATAATTAGACATTAGCATAACCAATTATTGGTCTGGGAACAGCGAAATAACTAAGGATAATTTTTAAAACACAGTTAGAATACATTTGAAATACTGTCCCGGAAAATGTCGGTGTTAATTACACTGCCCGGAAAAATAACAATCCAATTGACAGATAAATTTCTGATTCAAACCATGGGGTAAATAATCATATATTATATGTGAAATTATGATGAAAAGAAAGAGTTAAAAAATGTTTAGGAACACTGAAAATTTAAGTAATGGTAAAATCATAAATAAGTTGAACTTTGGGGATATAGTGGGAAACCAACTGTCTGAGTTTCAGAATGGCTCTGAAACTATTTTATAATAAAGTATAGATAAAAAGAAGTTATTTCAGTTTTCACTTTTAAATCTAATTCTCAACAGAATTGTCAGAATAAATTACAGAAGGAAAGGGGTTAAAGTCCAATTTATGGATAGTTTGAGGACTTAAATATAATTTGCTATTTAACTCACCTATATAAGCAAGACTTAAAAGTTTAAGGAAAAGGGTTAATCCAACCTTGTTTCATCTTCTCCATCATTTTTCTTTAAGAAATCACAAAGGAAATCAAGGGATTGTTGAAGAGGAATTTCGAGTAGAAGATCACCTTAAGGTAACAAGTCGGTTTCTTTAGTTTAATGATTGTTTTAGATGTATTAGATGTTAAATATGATGGGTTTAGTATTAATTTGCATCAATTGATGTATTTGGTGATTTTTTCCAATTTTCTAAACCCTAGTTCAAGTTGTATGATTTGTCTATTTGAATTAGTATTAGTTAATGTTAATTAAGCTTAGATTATGTTAATTGTAGGATAATGGATGAATTATTTGTAATTGATTTGGTGTAGAAAACAAAGAATTGGAAAGTTATAACTTTTGCCTCCTTTGAAGCTTAAGGTGGAAAATCAATTTTCCTAGCCTATTTGAAGTATGAGGTGAGTTTAATATGCATTATTTAATATGTCCTAAGCTTTGAAATATTGATTGGAATTCTCTTTTGGAAACCTATTCTTAGTCGAACCTCATGTCACTATTCATCCTTTGATTTTTGTCTTGTTTTTCTTCATGTTTCACTTGCCATTTTGATCCTTTTGATTTTCTTTATTGTTGGAAAATTGATGTCTATTGTATTGCCTTGATTGTGAGTTATTTGTTGATTATATAGGCAATGTCAATGTTGGGCCATAACCTAGCCAAATTGTCTATTCATTATTGCACACCATGTGTTTGAGAAAATTCCTAGTTCATTTTGCCATAGGCCTACCATTGTTTCATCCATAGGCCTACCATTTATATGCCATCATCGTCAGTGACATTGGTATGCCAATTGAGCTAACTTCTTGACTTTAATTGTCCAACTTTTGATTCATTCTAAGGTTATTTGCTATTCGTAGTACCATTGTTTATTACTTCTTCCATTGCTTATTCATTGCCTTATTATAGTCTCATTCAATTAAATTCATGAGCTATTATTACTTGATGAGAATATTTATGTTTATTGATATCAATTGACTTGTTCCATACTTTTATTAATTCCAATGAGATTTGACAGAGCTGCCTCTCCGACAGGGTAGTGGGTATATACCGTCGACAATATGCATATTATATAATGATACCCTAGTTGGGAAGGGTTAATGGTCCTAGCCATAAGACCTGATCAATCTTATGTATATTGATATATGATCGTTACACGTGATATGAGTTTCATGGCCCTTTATCTGTTTTATCCATGTGATATAGTTTCATTGACTTGATTATTGATTCTACAGTCATTCATTGTATTCTGATTCCTTATTCAGACATTGTTGAGCAGATTAATATTCATTGATTATCTGCCTACTGTTTATTGATATTCCAGTCATTTCTTCTGGTTGATGCATATTAGATTCACTGAGTATTTTATACTCATCCTATCATTGTTTCCCCTTTCCAAGTGTAGAATAGAAGGCAGATTCCCGACTGTTATTTCTCGAGAAATTTTGCAGTATCTGTAATATCAATGTAATTATTTTAACATTGTATTTGTATGTATAATTTAGTTATTTTATGGGTTATATAAATGACATAGTTAGACTAAAATTATGTGTGTATGGTATAATATGGAGTTTAATTAATATTATGGCATGAAATGATAGTAATTACAGCCAATTGCAAAATGAATTATAGACAGATTACAGAATGCCAGAATGGAACTTAATTAAGATATTGATTAATTAATTGATAGTATTTGATAATAGTATGTGATACTGAGTTTTACGGGTGTCAATCGCCTCTGGCATCTCCTGCATCCTAGGACCATCATGTTCCGAAATCGAGACGTAACATTTATTTAATGATATTTATAGATTAATTGGTTCTTGAATTTATGGATTTGAATAAGACATGAAGTTATGTATGTTTATAAATGAGAAATTTGTCTTTTTCTTGAAAGATACATATTAGGAACAAGTAGGAAAGGTATAAATAATTATATGTGAAATTTGGAATTTCAGATTTTGATAGAAGCAGTAATTTGGGTCTATTATTTCGTGACCATAATTACTTTATTTGCTTAAGAGTAAAAAATTAAAGTTTTATAAAAATGTGTTATTTATAATCCTGTAAAAGTAATTTGGAAAATTCTAATTGAGGAAAGAGATATTATGATAAAATAGAGACTGACTCAGATTTAGGGTTTCTAAAAAATGCTATTATGTTTTTATTTTACAGAAGGTTAGAGGATGAATTAGGTTAAGTGTTCAACATGAAAAGTGTTTATTTATGTCTTATATAGAGGACTGTATAAGAGTTTTATCATTGGATTAGTATTTTATGAGATACAACCAAAATAGTACAAACTATTTGGATTAGAGTGCAGGGCATCAAGACTGGCAGTGAGGTCAAGTTCAAACTGTCACCAAATGCGTTGTAGAACTTGAACATGTCTGAATTTTGGATATGTTAGAAGTGATATTCTAGTTTAAGTAGGAAAAAGAATTAAGACAGTTAGATATGTACAGAATGAGTTATAGGCAAAAGAAAATAGACTGCCAAAATGAGGGAAAAACAGTACAAGTTTAAGAGTTTAAACCCTAAGTTAAGGAACATAAGAATTTTAAGTAAATTAAAGTTAAGAATAATATATGATATGTAAATAGATACTGATTTTAATGTTCATTAATGTATAGCTTCGAATACTGAAGATGATGTAAGTGAAAGTTTGAAGTAAGGAAGTGAAGAGTAAACGTTAAGCAAATTAGTAAGGTGAGTTATGTATATATCATTATGCATATTCATAACCTGAATTATTGTTTTCAAATTGAGCATATCTTTTTCTTGACTAAATGCCTTATTGTTATTGCCATTGAATATCTTTTGATTGACCAAGCCCAATTTGATTTATTGCCATTGAATTGTTATTGAAATTAAAATGCTAATCGTATTGAATAGGTAGGAAATATTATGAAAAATACAAAGGAAACTCTGTCGAAATTTTTGTAAGATTAATGAATGATAAATAGAATCTGAATAATATTGAATGGGTTTTAGTATGAAGGACTAATGGTTATCAAGTTTAAAGGTTCTACGGGTTTTCAGTGACTTTATGTTTATCCATACCCTAGGACCGTCGCATTCCAAAAGTTGAACATGACAGAGGTGGTATCAGAGCTAAGGTTTAAAGTGATAAAAAGTATATGTAACATAGGTGTGAATTAGGTATTAAGGAAAATCCATGAAGCATAGGAATTCCTATCTCGTCATTTGATATATATATATATATATATATATATATATATATATTGTTTGATATACTCTTTTGTTTCTTTATATAGTGTCACTATGATTATTCATACATGATCCGTCCCACAAGGTCGAGGTCGGGTACGAGGAAGAGGAAGAGATGAACAAGATAGATCTTTACAAGTAGGCATAGCATCAAATGTCCTTCCACCCACCGAGTAATCAGTAAGGATACAAAGAGATCAACAAATAATTGAAATTGAGCAAGAAGTGCAATCCACAGAAATTGAACAAGTATTAAGGAAAAGAATTACTGAATAAGAAGGTGAAAATGAGGAAATTAAAAAGGAAAGACATATTCCACCTGATATTGCTTATTGTCATAGATGTTGGAAAAGAAATAAGAACCTTCATTGATGAATCACTTGACGTTGTTTATAATGTGGAAAATATGGTAATTTTATCAAAAATTGCCTGCAAAGTTAGCAAAACTGCAAAGGGCAAGATAAGATGTTGAAAATCGAGGAAAAACACCTATGGAGTCCAGTGAAGAGTCCATTTCTAATGATACCAGTATCGGTAAATTTCTAAATTTAAGTTATGATAATAGTAAATTTATGTTATTACAATGTGATCATTTATTCAATTTTTAAAAGAGAAAAATATTATAAATTAAAGTACTGTTCATTCAAAATATTAAGGATAAGATAGAAACTATCTAAAAGAGCAATGGAATAGAATTCCATAGACGGATTACATAGAAAAAGAGAAATTCGAAGACAAATTTTATTGAAGGGGGAAAGAATGTAATACCTTATAAGGAGCTAACAAGATGACAATAAATCAGAGTATTGAAAAGTAGTGATTAGACAGTGACATGAATCAAAAATTTGAAAATAGTTACATAAGTTAGAATAGAACATAAGTAAATTTGAGAAATTTAGTAAATGAGACAGAATAGATAGAATGGTTAATGTTAGACAGACACAAGTGACTTAATTTTATGAGAATTAATCAAAACAGCAAGAGAAAATGAGTAATCAAGTAATGACAATTAAGATAAAATTCGATTCGGAGATTAAAGACTTAAGAGCAAGCAACAGTAGAGACAGTCATGGATTGTTAAACAGAGTAAATGGGAGTCAGTATTGGAGGATTCATAATGGTTGCAAGTTAATTAGAAGTTAGTTAGAATGAAAAGAGGATGAAGATGCAAAGGATTATGGTGTTTAGGGAGGAAAAGAGAATTTTCCAAAAAAAAGGGCAAATGGGACCCACCAAATTTGTCTTCTTTTCCATATGTTAAAAACTAAAATTCATACCTTAAATCTACCAAAAGTAGGCCGGCCATATGGAGTCAAAATGCCCAAATCTTTATGTGTTTTATTTTTTAAAGTATTATATGTATAACCCTTTACACATGTCAATTTTTGATGAAACAAAATTTTAATACTTATCATCATTCTTTTATTTGTTTTCTTAAGTAAATAAAGACAAAAATAATATTATTTCCTATCCTAGTCATCCATCCATTTAAAAGTAAAATAGCTAAAGGTTTACTTGTTTTATTTGTAGCAATTATTTTAAAAGAATTGATGGAGCACATGTCAAATTTACAAAGAAAAATCTCAAGAATTCTAGAATTGTCTATAATTCTCTACAAAAATTTCTATCAATAATTTCTTATATTTCTAATTAAATTTTCATTATATATATATATATGAGTAAGGATAAGAATAAAGGAGTTGAAAAAGAAATCCCACATAAAGCTATAAAGTTGGCCGAACCACACCTAGCAAAGGGTTATTGAAAATTTTTAATATTTTTTTTTCCAAAAGCCTTCCTTTAGATAAATTTTGGAGGGATTATTCCATAGAAATCAATAGTCAAGCTATCATAAAGGTGAAAAGGTGATTAGGAGGTGAAAATAACATAGAGAAATGAAGATTAAAGATAAAGGAGAAGAAGAATTTCAAGATGACAAGGAAGATAAGATTTTTTATTAAGGTAAAATTTCAGTTTTACTTAATGATTATTTATTTAATGATATTCATAGATTAATTGATTCTTGAATTTATGGATTTGAAGAATACATTAAGTTATGTATGTTTATGAATGAGAAATTTGGCTTTTGCTTGAAAGATATGTATTAAGAATAAGTTAGAAAAGTATAAATAATTATATATGAAATTTGGGATTTGGGATTTTGATTGAAGTAGTAATTTGAGTCTATTATTCCATGACCTTGATAACTTAATTTGCTTAAGAGTAAAACATAAAAGTATATAAATGTGTTATTTATAATAGCATAAAAGGAATTTTGAAAATTTGAAGTGAGGAAAGATATATTAAGATAAAACTGAGATTAACTCAGATTTAAGGTTTCTGAAAAATGTTACTATGTTTTTATTTTACAGAAGATTTGAGGCTGATTTAGGTTAAGTGTTCAACATGAAAAAATTTTATTTATGTCTTATCTAGAGTTTTGTAAAATTGTTTTTTCATTGAATTAGTATTTTATGAGATGCAGCAAAAATAATACAGATTGTTCGGATTAGAGTGCAGGGCAACATGGTTGGTAGTGAGGTCAAGTTCAAACTATCATCAAGTTCTGTGTAGAACTTGAACATGTATAAATTTTGGATATTTTAGAACATTAAATGTCTAGTTTAATTAGGAAAAAGAATCAAGGGAATTGGATATGTACAGAATGAGTTATAGGCAAAAGAACATAGACTGCTAGAATGAGGGAAAAAAAAGTAAAAGTTTAAGAGTTTAAACCCTAAGTTAAGGAACATAATAATTTTAAGTAAACTAAAGTTAAGAATAATATATGATATGTACATAGATACTAATTTTAATGTTAATTAATGTATAGCTTCGAATACTAAAGATGATGTAAGTGAAAGTTCAAAGTAAGGAAATGAAGAGTAAACGTTAAGCAAATTAGTAAGGTGAGTTATATATACATCATTATGCATATTCATAACCTAAATTATTGTATTCACATTGAGCATATCTTCTTCTTGACCAAATGCCTTATTGTTATTACCAATGAATATCTTTTGACTGACTAAGCCCATTTTGATTTATTGCCATTGAATTGTTATTGAAATTGAAATGTTTATCGTATTGCTCACTTTGAAAACTTGAATTGTAACATTGTACCTTGATTATTTTTGCACTATAATACCTTAACTGTTATTGCACACCAAATGTTAAATCTTATGCTTAATTTTATATTGTTGAATAACCACCCGGATACAGAGAATGGAATCAACATATGTTTAATAAACTATATTGTTACTGATTGATGAACTAGCCCTGTTTACCGATTGATTGTTCATTATATCTAAATTATTGCAATGAATACTTGAAACTGCCTATGTGGACCTGATAGAGCTACTGCACTGATAGGGTGTGGGTAAATACTATCAGCATTATGCACAATGGACTCTATATACTATTTACCCTAACTAGAAAGGGATTTGTCCTAGTCATAAGGCCTGGCCCACCTTATGTAATTCATTGTTACTGATATACTATTACTGGCCTGTATCTGTCACTTTCACATACTGATATGATACCATACTGACATGATACTTACCAACCATTGTTGACATTGTTTTCCATTGAAACTATATCCCTACTTCATTGTTATTTATCACTATTATTATTGTTTTGCATTCCTTATTCCTAAAGGCATTTGGTATGCAAATCACTATTTTTCCATATGCAAATTTTGATGTACTGATATCTATCCATTGTATTTATTGTTACTTAATTTCTATTGATTTATCTTACTGATATTTACCTGATCCTTATGAATAATGATGTATACTTACTCACTCAGTATATTTATACTCACCAGTGGTTGTTTAATTATTTTTCAGGAAAGAAGTACTAAGAGTAAGATCCCAAGTCATTTTGCTTCCTTTTCACTTTGGATGTTCGAAGACTCCAATGTAATTTTCTTTTATAGAGTTAGTTTGTATATACTCTAGAGCTCCATGGGGTATATTTTAGGAAGTAGATAATTCGTGTAACTTGTGAATATATGTTAACTGCTACTGAAACTAAAATGATAACTGGTGAAAAAAAAATGAATATGGTAGTGATACTGATACTGACAAAGATAATAATACTGATAATGATAATGATAATGCTATAATATAAACTGTGACATGGTATGAATAAAATGAATATATATAGAAGTGTTATATATGACTGTTTGAACTGCGAAGTTGAGGATATAAGGATGGTGAAATATTAGGAGTGAAAATTTATTCTTATACAGGCTGTAAAATTTTTGAAAGACTCGATTTTGGGTTGGAAATAGTATGAAAAATACAAAGGAAACTCTATCAAAATTTATGTAAGATTTATGAATGATAAATAGAATATGAATAATAATGAATGGGTTTAAGTATGAATGACTAATGGTTATCAAGTTTAAGGGTTCTACGAGTTTCTATTGACCTTAAGTTTATTCGTACCCTAGGACTGTCGCGTTCCAAAAGTGAGACGTGACTTTCATCTTATGGTTTTAGAGATTAATGATAACTTTTAAGAACTTGGCTTAGTCTATTCTAGATAGATGCCCCCTCGAATTTCTTTTTCTTTCATTTTCTTTTTTTTTCATCTCTCTCTCACTTCAAACATGAATTCATGCAACTTTGCTATACTCAAACCAATCAAATGTGTTTGCATAAAGCTCATATAAAATAAGATCATAAAAGTGATCTAACTTGCAAGTAGTATTATTGAAGAAAATATCCAAGTGTTCACGAAATTGAGGTTCAATGCATAAAAAAAAGATATTTGTAGAATGTTGTAGCTAAATCTTTGATTCTTCTTCTTCTTTCCAATCATATAATCCCTCATTATTGGAGCTTGGTTAATCATCTATAAGAATAGTGTGACTATCACTATTTCTAATAAGATTCCTTTTCTTCTCAAACAACATGTCTTCCACTTGGATTCCAGCTTCATATAACTTCCCAAAATTAGATAGAGGTATGTAGCATAACCTTTCAAAGATATTTGGAAGAGTTCCTTTCACATATATTTTGATTTGGTCCTTAACATCAAGCCTAGATTTTCATTTGTGAGGCCTTTTTCCTCCATCTAGTCAAGTACTCAACAAAAGTTTCATTATACTCTTGGTGGATGACTTCTAAATCACGTAAAGTAACATCAATATGTATGTTATGGGAATACTATTTAATGAAGCTTTGAGCCAACTTTCTCTAATCCATTTTGACTTCCTTATCCAAGTTATAATACCAATAGACATCAGCTCTAGTTAAGGATAAGATGAAGAACTTGGTGATTTGGGCTTTGGATAGTAAAGTGATTCCTATAACAATAACATACTGCCTTAAATGCAACTTTGGATCATTAGTGCCATCAAATTTTTGCAAGTTTAGCATTTTAAACATTGGGGGAAGTTCCTCATTAGTAGTGAGATCCAAGTCATCTATGTCGTAATATCTTTCAAGTCCATTTCTCTCAAGTATGATTTGCATCTTCTTAATTTGTTTAACTAATGCTTTGTACTTATCATCTTGAGAAGATTCCATGGGCTCTTATATGATAACCTTTCCTTTAATCTTATAATCTCATTTGAGTTGGTGATCAAACTCATCACAGGGCCCTTCATCTTGAATAAACTTGTTTTGGAAGTATCTCCCTTAATGCCACTTGCTTCCCTTTTTGTATTCAAGTTCTTTCTAATTGTTTCCTCTATACCAGCTATCCTTAGATTGATGATTTCAAATGTTCTTTCCAACTATTGATTGCTCCAGTTTCAATAAACCCTCTTCTCTCTTTCCTAAGATTGGTTCAAAAAAGGATAGTTTCCTTTTAAGGCAATGATGGCTAGATGACAAAATGCTAATGTGATGCATGAATACGTATACTTGAATGCTTAATGCATGATCTAATGAAACATCTCCATTTGCTTTTATTCAAACTACTTAGTCAATGAACACCTTAAATTAGGATAGCTCTAGGAAGATGAACCCTTTCAAATAAAAGTATACTTTGAACACTTGTTATTAGCTAGCCTTTATAGGTTATCTAGCTAAATATTTTCTTTCTTTCCTTTGATTTTTGCATAGGAATCTTTTGAAAATATCCCAATAAGGTATCATCATTTTACTTTTAATTTTTTTCCAATAATTTTTTTCCTTATTTTCTCATAACTCACTTCAAATGCTAAAGCATAAATAATGATATGATAGAGAACTTTCCACTTTATTCATTAGTAAGAAATTTTTGTCATATTAAATTTCCAAAGGATAATTATGTAGGGAGTTGTATCCTTGATTGGAAATTAAAGGTCTTAAGATAAAGTTCCAACAAAGGTAGCAAATTTCTTCAAGATGCTTCTTTATTCTTGGGATCCTTTGAAATATGCTTCATAGTCATCATTGTATGACAAGCACCTTTATGAAGGTTGGGCTAGGTTTGGGATAGAAAACCGTCTATTATCAATGAGGTCTTGAATTTCATGCTTAAACCTCTTACATTTGTTTGTGTAATGGCCAATAACATGATGGAATTGGCAATAAGATTTTAGATTAAAGTTAGGTGGCAAGGGGTCGGGTAAAGGCTTTGGGTCCAAAGGTTATAGGAGGCCTCTCTTTTGAAGTCTTTCTAGAATTTTGGTCATGGGTTCATTTAGTGGGGTGAACTCCCATTTTTGTGGCATGATGGGCATCTTTTTATCATGTTTTGAGATGAAATCTTCTTTCTTGGTACATAACCCAATTTACTTTTTTGTCACCTCATTCAAGGCTTTAGAGATGGGTTAATTCATGAAAGCTTTAAGTTCATGCTACATAAACCCCATCACCTTATGTATAGTAGCCTTGATTTCTTCCCTCAAAGGGTTCATTTCAGATTTTACCATCTTTTTAATTATTTCCTTTATCTACTTTTCCAAAGGGCTCATTGACTTAGGTTCAAATCTAGATATGTAGAGATGTTTCCTATATGGCTATAAGATATCGTGTGTTAGATTGTGCAAGATGCATGATACGTGGCATCCAATAATGCATAACACAATAAGGCAAACAATTTCTTCCATTCTTATAGAGATAATATGAAGGACAAATGACATTTCATGCCCCAACTTTTAACATTTTATGAAATCTTACTTCAAAGTCTTATGGTAAAGTTTCCTTTTAAGTTTTGGATAAAAGGGAAGACCTAAGTTTATCTATAACATCTAACAAAGGGAATTGGTTTTTCAAGTCACCAGACTATGGTGTCTTTTGCAGCAACGATCCGAATTCGAACATAAAGTATATTGGTAAGGATTAACCAAATCGAGGAAATGAGTCACCACTCGATTAAAGGTGTAATCGTCACTCATTTCCTTCCTTTAGGAAATGAGTGACGATTTTATCCCTCACTAAGCACTAGCTGCCTTATCCAAAGATCCATGTAAGAAAACCATGTACGGATTGGGGAAGGTATTAGGTATACCAGCCCGCCTAGCCATTGTCCAGGTTCCCTATTTAGCTTGAAGTTATAGGTGAATCAATTTAGGCTTAACATTAAAAGAAACAATCCATAAGCCAAAATAGGGTAAGTTCTATCATGGCACATGCTCGCCATAAACCAAACCAAGTATAATTTTCAAGAAAGATTGGAGGAGTCACAATTGGTTTCACTTAAAACCCAACCTCCTTAGACAGAATTATATGAGGTCTAATAAATTATACAATCTCACAAGGTCATGCCTAAAGATTTTATAAAATGTTCATTGTATATAGGAATCCTCACTAGCCCTAAAGAAATAAAGGGAGAAATGAACAATATAGTCCTAACAAGATATTCACATAATCATATAAACATTCATTCATTCAACATCTCAAAATAAAGAAGTAGCAAAAAGAAAATTGCATTACTCAATTTAATGCATTAAATGAAACATATGCACATTCGCCTTTCTTAGGCCTTAATGCATTATAAGCGTGTTTACCTTTCATGTATGCTTTAGACCTTACAAGCCTCATATTATTTATTTTACTTTATCCCTACATGGTTAGCTTATACAACACAAAAGTATGCACAACATACTTTGCAAAATGCATACTTCCTTCTAATCGTATGAAAAATCAAGTTTATCATATGCATGACGCAAAACATATAACCATGACACTTTGACCATTTGGTTCATATACAAGTGACCAAAACTCATCAAAATAATAATGCATATATCAAATTATTCACAAGCCAAACCACTTTTGACAACTAACCTAATCATGGCATATTAACCTGTAAGAAGCATTTTGTATTGCATGGCAACAAAGTGTGTATTCAATCAATCATGCTTTAAGCATTTTAAATCCATGCTCAAATTATTTATTCATGGCATTATGTCCAATTTTAAAGTCATTTTAACATACATTTAGTCATGCCATATTGCTAAATATCATGTATTCACAGAATTTTAACTCAAACTCGATTCATAATAATAATAAAATAAGATTTCACAAAGAAAAAAAGAAGGATCACATGGATTGTTACCACTCCATGTGATTATGCCCAAAGAATTCACATGGTGGCTAAATAATAAGAAATAAGAAATTACTCAAACCTAGACACACCAAGGCTCAGCAAATTGACCTCAGGCTTCATTTATCTTATAGATGATTTTGAATGCCAAAAAAGTCGATGCTCGTAGACGATTGCTTGTCGTCAAGTTCTTACTTTAAATCAAGCTAGATTTGATTGAATATACTTCTTTTTATCAACAACACTATCAAGAAGGTTCTTGATATGTTCTTGAGAAGAGTTTAAAAGAAGAAGAAATAAAACTTGATTTGGTTCCTTTGATTCTTGAAAGAAGAATTAATATGAACTCTTGAGATAAACTTGATTAATTAACTTTAATAAAATCCTTAATTTCTTTGTAGTAAGATTAATTAAAAATCAGTTTAGTATTTGATTGAAAGAATTATTTTTCCTAGAGTTTGGGTGTCAAAATTTGGACCCTCAAACTGGTAAGGGTGTAGGCTTATTTATAGGCTTACACCGCCACTTGAATAGGAAGAAATAAGATAAAATACTCCTATTTAGTTTTATTCAGATTTCCTCAATAACAAAACATCCTAAATAGCTAAAACGCAGCTTCCAAAATAGCTTTAGGGTTACTTGCCAACCAAGAACCCCTAAAGATTCCTTTTAAGCTTTCAACCGAAAACTTTCAATTTGATCAAAATACCAAATAGGAACCTTTTCATAAGCTAAATTGAAACAAAAACAGACTTGAAATCTCCAAAATTGGAAGAAAAATTGGATCGTGGGATGGCAAAGGAGAGCGGCGGTGCGTGCGAATGGGTCCGGATTTTGCTGGCCCATGGAAGAGCCATATGTACCTTCCTTGGGCCGTGCAGCCCATGCTTGAACCATGTCGTCCTTCCTTGGGCCATGCTACCTTTCCTTGGGCCATGCTACCCTTCCTTGGGTTGTGTTGCCCTACAAGCAGCAATATGGCTTTGCAAGAAGCCATAGGCAAATGATTGCCGCACGGGCCCGACGGCTAGCCACAAATGAGCCTGTCGACCCCTCACTCCTGTTCTTGCGTCCGATCCATCTAAAATTATTATAAATTTTCAAAAATATTTCAAACTATTTCTAAACTCTTTTTAATTGAGAAAAAATTTAAATTCATCTCGAGCTTGCACGTGCCCAACGACTTGCTGCAACCGAACTGATGATTGCCTGCTGCTAGATTCGCATCTGACCACTAAATATGGACCAAAATGTCCCAAATTCATTTTGAAATATATTTTGATATGTTTTGTATTAAAATACAAACTTAGATCTTCAATTTCTTAGACAACCCTAGCAATTTCCTCGATCCAAAAGTAAAAGTAATCTCTTTGACAAGCAATCTTCCTCTCTCGATCTCGATTCTTAATACTACATCATTGAGCTTTAGCTCAGGATGAAAGTGTGTTGAAAATTGGTGCTAACAAAAGCTTTGAAATAGGTTTCTTGCGTATCCCTTTAAATGAAAATCAAAACCCACGCAGTTCTCCCTTTTTGCAAAGGGGTTATGTTTGATTTTAAGAAAAGTCTGATTTTACCTCTTCCATTTTATCATGTTTTGGATATTTAATTGATGCTTTACCAATTTAAAGAAAATAGATACAAATTAATTGTTCTTTAGTTTGATGCTTTACCAGATTAAAGAAAGGTAGAAGAAGAGAGAGCAATATGTAATGTATTAACTTGAAAAGATTCATTTTGGACCTCAATACCTTGCTTCAAGATTTGGGCAGACGACATATTAAAGTTCTTCCGGATCGAAGTTTTATTTTCATTAGGGTAATAAAATTAGTCCAAAAGTCCAAATTGATTCAATAATTAGCCAAGTTGAATTAATTAGTCAAATTAGTTCAAAGTGATGGTCTTATATTCCTCCAACTCAAAGAGAGCTGAAAAATCGGTTCGAAATCAAAGAAAAGTGTACCGATTATGTTAAAGAAAATTGAACAAGGAGGGAGAAGAGAGAGACAACTAAGGAAACTCAACTTTGTTATTCTGGTGTAAGTTTTAGAGGTGTATAGGAGCCTATGTTTATTGGGAAAAGGATAAGGGACTTTCTGGTGCATTTTTCAATGTGGGATATAAGGATTCCCGCAGGGCCTCTTTGGTAGCACCGCCGAAGAGCCTTGGCAACACTACTAAAGCTTATTGGCTTTGCCGCCAGTGGCCTTGGTGGCTATCATCAAGGCCTTTTGGCAGATCTGCCAAAGAGCCTTGGTGGCACTGCTAATGGCTTTTGGCATTCTTGCCAAGATCCCACATGGCACTTCTAGCTTCTTTTGGATTGATTCGTCTGATTTGAACGCATTTTTACCTTCGATTGATGTGATAAGTTTGGCACAACCCAATTTTTCTATATAAAGTTTATTTTGACCTTCGGTCGATCATCAATCAGTCTAGCATGGTCCAAGTCTACTTGGAATGCAAAAACACGTGTTCACAACTGCACAATCGCTTTTACCCAAGTCTGAAGGGTAAAAGTGATGGTAGTGAACTAGGTAAATCTCTATTAGCTTGACATAAGATAGATGTGTTTTGATTGCATTCTGGAGTATATGTTGATATGTCAGTTTATTTTGACAACTTTGAACATTTTTTATTTTTTCAATATTTTTCTATTTTTATTTTTTTTACTACAAAAATATCCCTTGTCTGATTCAGGAGAATGATAGCTTTGAAAATACAGAAAAATTATATGGTTCTGATGGAATTGACGGCATTGCATTCTGAGTTAAAATGGATCTGATATCACTATTCCGAACTTTTCGTGATGCGAAGGGACATGATGGTCATTTTCAAGATTCCAAAAAAGTCTATAAATAGGGGGTCCCCCTTTTCACCATGAGGTGGAGCAGCCGCCAAACCTTCACGACGACACCACCAAGAAGGCTCTGTGGCAGCCTTCGAATAAGCCCTATCCCATATGGAATTTCATCCCATTTTGTCTCCTAGGAATTTCTTTATAAATAAAGGTGCATTTGGCCTTCAAAATTGACACCATAATAGTTAGATTGAGTTTTCTTTAGCTAACTCTCCCTTCTCCCCCCATATCAATATTCTCTTAATAAAGCGGTTCACTTCTATTTTATTTCAAACTGATTTCTTTAACTCTTTTTGAGTTAAAGAAATAGAAGACATTTATGGACTAAATTGGACTAATAATTCAACTTGGCTTGATTAAATTAAAAAATACTTTAGACTAATTTGATTACCTTAGCGAAAAGTGGAACTCCGATCCTGAAGTATAACGCCCTCCACCTAAGTTGCGAAGCAAGGTATTGTGTTCTAAACTCAATCTTGTTCAATTCTTTGCATTGCATATTGCACCTCTCTTTTTTTATCTTTTTTTTTTTTAATTAGTGAAACATCAATTAAAGGTGTTTTCGGACCAGTACTTAAGAAAATTATCTCATAACTATGTCAAAACTCTAGGGTGTTATACTCTACCCCCTTCAAATATATTCATCCTTGAATTTATTATCAATACGTACCTTGCTACTAGAACAAGTGAAGATATTTAGCATACATATCTTGCTCGCTTTCTTATGAACAGTCCTCTATTGACTGATTTCTCCATAACACTTTCACCATCGAAATCTCCTTATTGTGTAGTTGTCTGACTTAAAGATGTTATTTTCACAGGTACTTCTTCATATGAAAAGTCTTCCTCGATTTTAATATCATGTGGTTCCAGTATATGTGACAGATCTAATTTATACTTACGAAGCATTGACACGTGGAACACTAGATGTACGTGGCTCAAATTAGGTGGAAGTGCTAGTCTATAAGTAACATTACCAATCTTTTCCAGTATTTCAAATGGCCCAATGTATCTGGGAGATAGTTTACCTTTCTTCCAAACCTCATCACACCTTTTATAGGTGAGACTTTAAGGAAAACACGATCACCTTTGGTAATGTGTATATCATTCATCTTTGGATTTGCATAACTTTTCTAACTACTAAATGTAGTCTTCATCCTTTACTTTACTTTCTCTATTGTCTCTTTAATCAACTCTGGTCCTTCCAAATATTTCTCTCTTGGTTCCACCCAATAAAAAGGAGATCGACACTTTCTGCCATATAATGCTTCATACGGAGCCATCTCGATAGATGAATGGTAACTGTTATTATATGAAAATTCAATTAATGAAAAATATTAATCCCAGTTACCTTTGAAATTCAGTACATATAGACGTAGCATGTCTTCCAGTGTCTATATAATACGCTCTGATTGGCCATCAGTCTACAGATGGAATGTTATACTAAATCATAACTGTGTACCTACTGCCTCCTGGAATTTATGTCAAAACCTCGATTTAAACTGTGCTCTTCTATCCGAGATTATCATCAGTGGCACACCTTAAGATTCTACTATCTTATTGACATATTGTAATACCCTAGATGCATGCTACAATAATTAAACAGTTACATTAATTATCAGACCGAAAACATTGGTAGTACTTAGAAAATCTAAGGAAATTTATTCAGTATGCAAATAAAGTTAATTTTTCTCAATTACATGGATAATAATAATAATAATAATAATAATAATAATAATAATAATAATAATAATAATAATAATAGTTAATTATATGAAGAAAGTATTGAAAAGTATTAAAAATGATGGAAAATCAATAGAGTGGCAAAATCGTAAATAAGTGAAACTTTAGGGGCATTTTAGGAAACCCACTATCCACTACCTAGAATGACTCTGAAAACTATATGATGGTAAATTGCAGATAAAAAGAAGCTATTTCATTCCCCACTTTGAAATATGAATATCAACAGAATAAACTACAGAAAGTTATGGGGTCAAAGTCTAATTAATGCAAATTTTAGGGATGAATTTTAATTTGCCAATTCTCCCACCTATATAAAGGACACTTAGCCATTTTTTGCTCCATCTTCTTCCTTTTCCAAGCCTTGGCCGAACCATTGTTCATCACCTCCCACCATTTTTCAAGAAAATTTATTAAGAAAAACCTAAAGAAAACCTTAAACCAACCTTGTTTCTTCCATATGCCAACATTTTTTCACCTTGAATCATAAAGGAAATCAAGATATTCTTTAAAAGGGATTTCGGCTCATTCAACCTAAAGAGGTAACCTTGTGTTTTCTTTGATTAATTAGGTTAAATAAGTGTTATTGGTGTTGAATTAGATGGGTTTGGTGTTCAATTGCATCAATTGATGCATTTGGTAGAAAATCCCCAAATTCCCAAACCCTAATTGAAGTTGTTTTGTGCCAAACCCTAGATTAATGTTTCTTAATATCTAATTAGGTTAAATAATGTTAATTAAATGCATTTGGAAGCTAAATTGATGATTGATTTAGTGTAGAACACAAAAAAGATGAAGATTACACATTTTGTCTCCTTTGAAGCTTTAGGTGGAAAATGAATTTTCCAAGCCAATTTGAAGTGCTAGTTGAGTTTAATATGCATCATTTAACATGTCTTATGCATTGGAATGAATTTTGGAAATCATTTTGGTGAACCTCCATTTTGGTCGAACCTTATGACACTATTCACCCTTTGATTTTGCTTTGTTTTCCTTTGATTTCTCAAGCCATTTTGATCCTTTGTATAAAGTTATTTGTTGGAAACCATTTGCCTATTGTATTTTCCTTGTAATGAGCTTGTTGAATATTAGGGCAATATTGAAGTTGCACTCAAACCATGTCAAAATGCCTAATATATATTGCACACCAAGTGTTTGTTGAAATGCCTAGTTGAAAATTCATAGGCCTACCATTTATAAATTCCGTAGGCCTACCATTTGAATGCCATTGTTGCCAGCGATATTGGCTAGCCAATTGTGCCAACCAAGTGACCTTGAATAATCACTTTATAAACCAACCCAATGTTAATTGTCATACCTATTGTTATTCTATAAGTATCTTCCATTTCTTATGAGTTATTGATTAACAATATCATTTGATTGATTTGTAACCTATTTGATATTCATGAGTTAATTGATTACCATTGATAATCATTGAATTGTTTCCATTCCATTATTGTATTATATGTTGATTTGATAGAGCTTCTTTACCGACGGGGTAGCAGGTAAATACCGTTGGCATTGTGCACATTGTTTATTATGAAACCTAGCTGGGAAAGATTAATTGTCCTAGCCATAAGGTTTGATCAGCCTTATGTACATTATATGTGATTCTATATGTTTACATGAATTAATGGTCCATTATCTATCTTATCTACATAATATGAGCATTGACAACCTATTTATTGATTGCATACCATTATTTATGTCATATTTCCTTTTGATATAATGCAAAATAGCATAAGTGATTAAGTATTTATTTATGTGTGTTTTGTATGATTGCATGTGTCTTTTTATTAAGTAATGTTGATGTTAGTGTAGGTGCTCTAAAGACAATCATTGTAATAGTATTTTTAGAAATATATATCAATAAAAAGGCATTATTGATTAATCAGTACTTATTATTGTTTAGAGTAATATTATGTAACTGTTTAATAAAGTCCATGGTATAAACATAGCATGAAGGCATTCATGTTATGATCATGATAGTGAGATGCTTATCATGTGCAATTATGTTTTAACCTAAATTTCCCTAGTCATAGAATCAATGAGAATGGACATTATTGATTCGGAAAGACTAGCACATATGTATATTATTTGATTTGATCAAATCATCTGATCTCATAAAGATGCAAACATTGAGATATTTGAGTATAGCATGTAGATACTTACTAGGAGTAGTAAGTACATCGGAGTGATCGCAGGAGATAGTCATATGGAAATTTAAACAATATTAATGACTTATCTCAGCATGGAAATGTGCAAATGTCCTTAGACTTGAGATACTTAAGAGTGATCTAGAGTGAAGATGTTATACTTTAATTCCATACCTAGCTCTCCCAAAGGGTCTGCTTGTAGGGTGGACATTGAGTATAGTTTGACACACTCATAGATATTTAAGTAGTCAACAAAGGATATCATAACTCCTGTTAAAAGGAGGATTTTACCTAAGGCCTCTTATATGAGAACATTACTGGAAATCTTTGGCCAAAGTGGATAGTACTTAGAGATGGTCTCTAAGGAAATCATTTTAGTAATGATGCTCGAATTACAAGGAACTACTATTCGGGCTAAGTGTGGTGTAGCCAGCTTAGTGAAATTAACATAATGTCCATACATTAAACAGAACTTGGTAAAGGGGAATGAAGGGACTAGTAGCACAATATTGTCCATGTGTTAGGGTTTCTGCTTACCACTAGTAATTTCTGATTATTTGGGGGTCATCATGTATGGCAAGATACCGCTCATGATCTACATAAGTTAGAAAGGTTCAATTGGAGAATTGATTATGAATTAAAGAAGTTTAATTCATATAATCCTTATTGGACAAGGATTACCTTTTATGGAAATTTCCTATTTTGGAAATAGGAATTCCATTTGAGAGTTTCCTAAATTAGTTTAAGGAAATAATTAAGGACTTAAGTTGCCATATAATTAGGGAACCTATTAGGTCACACGCATAGAAGTGTTTCAAACAATAATTGAAAGAGAAAATTAAATTATGATTAAATGAGACTTAATTCATATATTAATTATGGAGATTTTGTAATAATTTAATGTGATTAATTAATTATCTAATTTAATTATTTGCATATGATGTATTTAATTAAATTAGGACCATAGGATTATATTTAGAATATGATCAATAGGTCTAAAGTCAAATGAGTGTTTTTGACTTTTTCATTAATGGCATTATTGTCATTAAAACTATTATTTTAATCTAAGCCGTTAGATTAAAACCTAGTTGGTCAAGAGACTTATAAATATGATGAGATCATGATTAAGTAAATAAGAAATCATAATACATCCCTTTGGCCGAAACACCTTGAGAGGAAACACTAAAAGAATTCGGCCAACTTTTGTATTCTCCATCAAGCTGAAACACCCTTGACTTGCACATTAGGGTTTTTGTCTTCTCTTTCAAAAAAGGCTTGTTGTTTGATCTTCGCGTGGATTACTAGTCAGGCTTTCCTCGTCTCATGGAAAGACAGTGATTTACTACAATCCTTTCTTTGTGATCAAGTGAAGAAAGAGTTTCAAACACAAAGGTAAAAGATCTTGAATCTTTAATCTAATCTTTGATTTTAATCAACATAGAGATCTTGGATTGAGATTTTTTTTTTTTTTTTGTTTTCCACTGCTCCTAACGGCCTAAATCCCAACAATATACACTTTGCTCAATATTCCATATCAAACATACACTATATTTCAAATTTAGCTTCCAAGTACTTATATCAATTATCTTTTACATATCTAAACTTATGCATTTCCATTACTTACACCATTAAACCATATTCAAACTCTTCCTTCCTAATTGCATTAACCTAATACATTGAACCTATAAAGTCCATATTGTTCGGCCTAAATTGAAATCATTCCATTCATTCATTTTTCAACACCATTCATTAATACAACATACATATACATCAATTACACAACATTCATCTATTTAAACCTATTAAACATCAAATTATCAAACCATTTTCAAGCTCCTCAAGTTTCGGCCAAGATGAAACTTCATCCAAATTAATTTCTTTCCATCAATTAACTATTAATTCCATACAAACACATCAAATATAACTTATTTGAATAAAAATTCCATCAAAGTAACATCATTGAATCATACCTTTTCCTATTAGGGTTTCCTTTTTAACTTTTTGAATTCCTTCCAACCTAAACACATTTTTGTCATCAATTAACATCAAAGAACATCTTAAGAGCACAATTAATCCAAAAGAATGGCAAAATCACTTACTTTTCTAATAGTTCTTCCAAAACTTCAAAGCTTTGATTTTTCAACTTTTCTTGGTTTTTCTTTGAATCTAAGGATAGATTAGTGTTTAGAATGATGGAATTAACAAGTTTAATTCAAGAAATGAAAGAAAACAACAAGCTTTGGTGTTCATCAATGGTGGTCGAAACCTTTAAAGAAGAAAGAGAAAGATTTGGTTGGTGAAACGGTTAAGAATGGTGAAGGGATGGCAAAAATCCAACTAAAAATAAAATGGTATAATCCTATACATTGAGCTTATGGTAGAAATTGTGAAACCTAGCTTACTAACCATTGAATTCTTCATCTTTTCATCCAATGGTTTGATTTAGGTAAGCCTAAAATGATGCCGTAGGTTTGCATACACCATATAAGTCCATAATTCGAAGGAAAAGACTAAACTACCCCTAGTTCAAATTTGATCCTTATCCGAGCAGCTTTGCCTGAAATTATTTTCTACTGAGTTTAACTTTCCTACAATAATTCATTTGATCATTAAACCTCTATTTTCATGTCATGATATTCTATTTTACCTTCAAATATAATGTTAATTTCCATAAAAGCTCAAGGGGTGTGAAATGACCATTTTGCCCCCAATTCATCAAAAACTCAATTTTTCCCGATTGCTTCCTAACAACCTTTAAATCTCTTTTACTCTTACAATACATCATAAAACATGCATACATATTCAATTCAAGCATAAATATATATCAATTCATAATATTTAATTCAAAGCAAAATTTCCCTAAGAAACCCTTTGTGGTTCAGGTTATAGGTTTGACTGAGATGTTATATTCTACCCCCCTACAAATAAATTCGTCCCCGAATTTACTTTAAGGTTATAGGTAGAACTAAACCTGACTCATGAAATAGCTGAGGGTACTTATGTCTCATCTCAGCCTCACTTTCCCAAGTACATTCCTCTATACTTCTGCTATGCCACAGTACTTTAATCATTGGAATACTCTTATTTTGAAGCTGTTTGATTTGATGATCCACAATCTGTACTGGTATTTCCTCAAAAGATAATGCGTCATAAATCTCAATCTCTTGGGATTTAAGCACATAGGATGGATCTGGCATGTATTTCTATAGCATAAAAATGTGAAACACTGGATGTACGTGTCCCATGTTAAGTGGAAGAGCTAATCTGTATGAGACATTTCCAACTCAATCCAATATCTCGAAGGGTCCAATATACCTAGGTGACAACTTGCATTTGTTCCCAACTCTCATCACTCCTTTCATAGGAGAGATCTTTAGAAATACACAATCACCCACTATAAACTGTACATCTTTTCTCTTTGGATTTGCATAGCTCTTCTGCCGACTAAAAGCAATCTTTATTCTTTCATGTATAATAGGGATTTTCTCCATTGTTTCTCTGATAAGATTTGGTCCCTCTAATTGCCTTTCACCTTGTTCCACACAACATATAGGTGATATGCATTTCCTTCCATATAAAGTTTCATATCGTGCCATTGTAATTGTAGAATGGTAGCTAATGTTATAGGCAAATTCTATCAGTGGTAGGAAACGATCCCAACTACCCTGTAAATCCAATACATATAACCTCAACATATCCTCTAATGTCTGAATAGTCCTCTCTGACTGTCCATCTATTTAAGGATGAAATGATGTACTGAAGTGCAAAGTAGTGCCCAATGCTTCTTGGAATTTTTTCCAAAATCTAGAGGTGAACTGAGTACCTTTATCAGATATAATCACTGTTGGTACACCATACAACCGCACAATCTTGTCTACATAAAGCTGGGCATACTGTGCAGCTGTATAAGTTGTCTTTACCTCTAAGAAATGAGCTGACTTGGTCAATCTGTCCACAATCACCCATACTGAATCATACCCTTTTTGTGATCTTGGCAATCCCACCACAAAATCCATTGTTACCTATTCCTATTTCCATTCTGGTAGCTGAATCTCTTGAAGCAAACATGAGGGTTTTTGATGCTTAAATTTCACCTGCTGATAGGCTAAACACTTGGAGACAAACTTTGCTACATCACCCTTTATATTAGGCCACCAATAAAATTGTTTCAAGTCATGGTACATCTTTGTTACCCTTGGATGAACTGTGTAAGGAGAGTAGTGAATCTCTTTCATGATATGCTCTTTGTACCCTTTAACATCTGGGACACACAATCGCTCCTTACATTTTAACACATCTCCCTCAATAGAAAAGTTAGGAGCTTTATCATTTTGAACTAAGTTTCTGATATTGACATACTGTGAATCTTCATTCTGGGAGCTCTTTATCTCATCTATAAGCAATGATTTCACCTGGAACTATACTATCAACATTGTCTCTTGTCCCTGTGATTCCAAATCCAAAGTCAAACCATTAGCCATCAACTCCCACAATTCTCGTACTAGTGGTCTTTCTCAAGCAGTCACATATGATAAGCTTCCCATTGATTTCCTACTAAGGGCATCTGCTACCTGATTTGCTTTTCTAGGATGATACAAAATCTGGCAGTCATAATCTTTTAATAACTCGACCCATCTCCTCTGTCTCAAATTCAATTTTTTCTGCTGTACGATGTACTGTAATCTCTTATGATCAGTGTAAATTTCACATCTTACCCCATACAAATAATGCCTCAATATCTTCAAGGCAAAGATCACTGGGGTAATTCACCTCATGTTTCTTCAACTGGCGGGAAGCATAAGAAATCACTTTCCTGTCCTGCATCAAAACACAACCAAACCAATCCTCAAAGCATCACAGTTTATAGCAAAACTGCCTGCCTCAGATGGAAGAGTTAACACTGGTGCAGTGGTCAAATAGGTCTTAAGAGTTTGGAAAATTTTTTCACATTCATCATTCCACTAAAATTTCAATTGTTTTTGAGTCAAATTTGTCATTGGTTTAGCTATTCTGGAAAAGTCTTTAACAAATCGGCGATAGTACCCTGCCATACCAAGGAAACTTTGGAACTTTGTGACTATAGTGGGATGTGGCCAATTAGCAACTACTTCAACTTTCTGTGGATCCACCTTTATACCATCTTTGCTCATAACATGCCCCAGAAATACAACATCTATCAAGCAGAACTCACATTTTAAGAACTTTGCATACAACTGATGATCTCGCAATATCTGCAATGTGATTCTGAGATGCTCCTCATGTTCTTCTCTACTTCTGGAATATACCAAGATGTCATCAATAAAGACAATTATAAATTTATCTAGAAATGGTTTGAACACCCGGTTCATCATAACCATGAAGGCTGCTGGAGCATTTGTCAACCCGAATGGTAGCACAAAAAACTTATAGTGCCCATAACGAGTTCTGAAGGCTATCTTTGAAATGTGTTCACCTTTGATCCGCAACTGATGGTACCCTGACCTCATATCTATCTTGGAGAAGAAACAAGCTCCTTGTAACTGATCAAACAAATCATCAATCCTGGGCAAACGATACTTATTTTTCACTGTCACTTTATTCAATAGCATCTATTTTCATGTCCCCATATTCAAAGGAAAAGACAAAACTACCTCTATTTTCATGTCATGATATTTTATTTTACTTTCAAATATAATGTTAATTTCTATAAAAGCTCAAGGGGTGTGAAATGACCATTTTGCCTCCAATTCGTCAAAAACTCAATTTTACCCGATTACTTCCTAACAACCTTTAAACCTCTTTTACTCTTACAATACATCATAAAACATGTATACATATTTAATTCAAGCATAAATATATAGTAATTCATAATATTTAAATCAAAGAAAAATTTCCCTAAGAAACCCTTTGTGGTTCAGGTTCTAGGTCTGATTGGGGTGTTACAAAACTGGCTTAATCGGTAGTTTAACCGAGTTTTCTATCGATTTTGCTTGTAGTTTGGATGAATTTGGTGGAGTTTTAGAGAAGGTGGTGACTTTTCTATAAAAATGGAGGAAGGAGGAGAATTTTCTGATTTTTGGAGAATTAGATGACAATTTATATTAATTAACTTTTAGCTAATTCAATTTCCCCCCCAACACTTCACGTATTCGCATTTTGAACCCGAAACTTATAACTATTTATCTTTTGGTACCATTTCAATTCTGAAACAATATTTCTTATATTTCTCCAGCTTTTGAGTCTAATGGAGATATTAAAAATTTAAAATTCCAAACCCGTTCGTTAATAATAACGTCGATGTGCTTACTTATCCCCTGGGTTGATTTTTAGCGATTTGTCAAATCGCGTAAGTATGATATTCTAATGTCTAAATAAATTTTATTTATGCTTAAACAACATATATTCAAGGTTATATAAATGAACTTTGAGGGTTTTACATATTGTTTGTAAAGATGGTATCAAGGTAGATCCTCAAAAGGTTGAAACAGTTGCAAATTGGCCTCGGCCTACCAGTGTTTCTGAGATTTATAGTTTCTTTGGTATGGAAGGATACTATAGATGATTTGTGAAGGATTTCTCCAAAATTGTTGCTCCGTTGACTAAGTTGACTCGAAAATAGGTGAGGTATCAGTGGACAAATGAATGTGAGAGCAGTTTTTAGACTTTGAAGTCTTGCCTTACGAGTGCTCCAGGGCTAGCATTGCCATCAGAGGATGATAAATTCATAGTATACTGTGATGCTGTAACACCTTAGCCTAAACCCTAATAGGGACCTTTAGGGAAATTATTTTCCTTTCTTTATGATGTGTTAAAATTATATGTGAATGCATGGAATATATATATATGCATGTTATATGACCTAATTTTTAGGCCTAGAGTT
>CANXYC010157523.1:0-11494 GCA_948193065.1 Aleurites moluccanus | reverse complement strand
GCAATGAAGAAACAATTTGAGATGACAGACTTAGGTTTGTTGCATTATTTCTTAGGAATAGAGATTCAACAAACAAATGATGGAATCTTTATTTACCAAAAGAAATATGTAACAGACTTATTAACAAAGTTTGACATGCTGACTTGCAAGCCATGCTCAACTCCAATGAATGTAAATGAGAAGTTACAATTGAAGGATGGCACCCGTAATACTGATGGAAAAACATTTAGAAGTCTGGTGGGAGGTTTGATTTATTTAACTCATACCAAGCCTGATCTTGTCTTTTCTGTTAGGATAATTTCCAAGTTTATGCATAGTCCAACTAAGCATCACATGGGAGCAGCAAAGAGGATTCTTAGATATGTTGCAGGTTCATTGGAGGAAGGAATTTGGTATGGATGAAATATAAATCTCAAGTTGACAGGATATAGTGATAGTGATTGGGCAGGTAGCATGGAAGATAGAAAGAGCACCTCAAGGTATTGCTTCAACTTGGGATCAGGTGTAGTAGCATGGAGTTCAAAAAAACAAGCAACTGTTGCTCTTTCAACTTGTAAGGCAGAGTACATAGCAGGAGCAGGAGCTGCTTGTGAAGCAATCTGGTTAAGAAAGATTTTGTCAGATTTAGGACAAGAACAAGAATGAGCAACTGCCATCAAATGTGATAGTATATCAGCCATTGCTTTGAGCAAGAATCCAGTGTTTCATGGCAAATCAAAGCACATAGAAATCAAATATCATTTCCTTCGACAGCTTGTGAGCAATAAGCAGATAAAATTGGAGCATTGCAGTACAGAAGAACAAGAGGCAGACATTATGACAAAACCTTTATCTGCAGGAAAGTTTCATGTCTTAAAGTTCAAACTAGGAATAAGCAACTTTGAATCAAGAGGGGGTGTTGAAGAGTGATTCAGCGTTTGCTTAGTCAATAAAGCATTCCATGATTTTAGGGAGATGGTTTAAGTAAATAAAGTCAAAAGAACATGAGTTGATCCTTTGAAAATTTTTTGTTTGGTTGTTGCTGATTTTAAGCTATGTCAGTTACCAAAGACATCTATTTAATTCATGTTCTTCTATCTTTTTTCAGCAGTGAAAAATCACAAAAAGTTTCTCAATATTTTCTTGTGGTCTTTATTCTAAATTCTTTATTTGATATTTCTGTTATGTAAAAGCTATTCTTGATCCAACAATTTCAACCATTTTCTTTCCACCCCCAATCACTGTCGGTGAAGCAGAGAAGCAGCCGGAGAATGCTACTGATAGGAAACATTACAGTCTAGAATCGGTGGAATTACAAAGCCAGACAAAGTACCAATTCTAATTCCCTTCGATTGGGAAACTTCAATTTTAACAACAGTTCACGACTTCAATACTTGAATCGCAGTCAGGATTAAATTTATGCACGGGGAATACAAAATAGTGCAACCGTTTCTTAAAACATTTATCAGTAGTTGTCTGAGGCTTAAAGACCAAATTGACACGAAGAATTTTTTTTAAGTTGTTTTCTTGGAATAGAATAACCCGGCTGAAGCGTAATGATTATACATCTCGTCAATTTATCGTAACAGAAAATCAACCCGTATCAATTAATCGAAATTTGTTGAATAAGTAATATTAATCGATATTAAATTTTTTTTTATTTGAATAAAAATTTATATGTCAATCGATATTAAATAAATTAATTTTTGAGTAAAAATATAACGATGTACTTCACCCTTATGTATTTAAAAATTATCATATGGTGCTAATATGGGAATCATATTATAATCAATAAATTTTGATTAAATTTGATCCACTTGTTTTATTTTGAATCAATTTATTTATTTTTAAATTATATATATATTTATATTTACATTTTTAATAGTATATGAGGAGGTTCTTATTTTGGATTATGGGTATTTATAAACCGCTTAATCCATACAATCTGATCCAATCCAGTTCAAACTGCAGTTAAATCGTAGTTTATTAAGTGTTATGGATTGGGTTGGTTATAAATTTTTTTAATCCGCATTTTATGGGTTGAGTTCAATATTGCATATGTCAATCCACAAATCGATTCAACCTATATATATATATTAAAACATATTTTAATTTAATAAAATAAAAATTAAATTTACATTGTTATAAAAGGTTTATTATTTTAGAAAAAGATAAATTAGTGATGACTTTCTAAAATTTTTATAAAATACTTATATATTTTGATTTTGATTTGTTTAGTTTCTAAAAATTATTTTATAATAAATAATAAAGATGAGATGTATGTTTTATTAAATTTAAGAAATTTTTTAATAATGTATCATTGTTAAAAAAAATGTATGAATATCCCTTTAAAGATTTTTTATTATTACACCCTTTGGATTATGATTGAATATATTAGCATATTTTGATTTTTTTTTATATAGAATAGTAATTAATATAAAAAAACGTTATATAATATAAAATCCTACAATTCTATCCAATTCAATCAGCAATTGTGAATTGAATTGAATTAGTTTTAATTTTTTCATGGGTTAGATTGAATTAATAAATTTTTAATCTATAATTTATGGGTTGAATTGAATATGGTGACAAAATCATACCAATCCAACCCACGAATACACCTACCTTAAATTAGTGAGATTGAGAAATCAATTGACACAAAATACTCTTAGAATAAGCAGATTCATGTTTTAGAAGTTTTAAATTTTAATAAAAATAGAAAATAAAACATCAAAATTTTCGGTTTTTAATTAACAAATGAATCCCCGCCAAAAAAAAAACTCAATAAAAAAAATTATGATAGAACTTGAATTTGTAACAATATCTAAATTTATAGAAGATGATGAGAAGGAAGAATACAAACCATACATCAACTGTAAGCTTTAATTTGAAAAAATTAATTGAAGATGCATTTTGTCTATAACTCATCAATGTCAAAATCCTTGCATTGTATTCTTCTCCAAAGCTTTCTTTTAGCTGCCCTAAGAACCACATCCAAGTTTCAAAGCATTCGGATTGGACAATACCTACCGCAATTGGCAAAACACTTATGTTCCCATCTAGTGACACTGCACTTAATAAAGCCCCTCCAAAAGCACCCTTCAAATGACATCCTTCCAATCCAATGAAGGATCTGCACCCTGACTTTAAACCATCTATGCACCCTTTGTAACATACAAATAGTTTGCTGAATATTGTGGGATCATCTAGGTTATTCTTATCAACAGGGGTAAATTTCACTACACTGCCTGAATTGTGAGTTAAAATACTATTCATATACTTTCTCAGCCTCTTAAAACTATCTCTATGAGTTCCTTGTGACTGGTTTTTTGCTTTGGATCTAGCCTTATATGGTTGCCAATTAGGAATTTCAATCCTCCATTTTTGCCTAAATTTCAATGATATTAGCTCATAGCTTATATCACGATCAGTTTCTAACTCATCTCCTATTTTGGTTGTGATCCAAGCAATGGTTGCAAAAGGGTTCCTATTACTAAGTGGCCTAGCACATGTGTGTTAAGGCCTAACGGTCTTAACCATGAATGTGGTGTTGTCATCCAACACTAAAGCATGTATTCTAAAACTGTAACCAGGTTCAACACAAACACATGTGACTCTATCAGGGTCATTTTTAATTTTTACCAACACATATCTCATTTTCACACAGTAATCAACTACAAAACTTCTAAAATGGTACAAATCAGGAAACACATATTTTACTTGGAACTCTATGTCTCCCTCCCCATCCCATATCCACTCATTTTCATACACAATATCATAGTTTATATTCTTCCTCCTTCTTTCTTCCTTGACCCCTCCAATGGAGTGTCATCATCCTCTCACTATCAAATGTAATTTGCATATTGGTGGATGCATAATCCACATCACTCAACCCATCATCATTGCCTAAAATATCATTTGGGTCATCAACACCCACACTACTATCACTTTCAAAGGATAATTCACTTTCACTCTCAAAACTAACATTGCCCCCTTCTTATAACCATTCCTCACCATCAGAATCAGACAAAATGTATTTATCATCACTAAAATTCACCAAAGGCACACCCTTATCACCTATATTCCTTTTGCCCCTCCTTATACTGCCCTGTCCTGGTCTACCCCTAGAAGCCCTACCTCTTAACATTTGTCTTTCAAAACCCCTACCTCTCCCTTTAGATGAGACATTACCCCTTGAAGTCCTCCTGCTTCCCTTTCTACCAGACATTTCATTAGCATTTGTGGTTCTGTTGGGTCAATTTTTGGGTCATGGAAGTCAGTTTCAGTTGGCAAAGGTGACTATGATGGATCATTCGGTTGAGATATATTTTCTGGGTCAAAGTTATAATGGAAGTCACTTTCATTTGGCATAGGTGGGTCATTGGACATGTATGTCTCAATTTAAACAGTGGGCCCTTCTTGGTCTATTTGATCAGTGGGAATTTCAGGTTAGGTTATAGGCTCAAACTAAATTTCAAGTTGGGTTATAGGCTCTGAATGTATTTGAGGTTCTGTTATGGGCTTAGAGTTGATTTCAGTTTGGGTTATGGGCTTTAAATGTATTTGAGGTACTGTTATGGGCTCATAATTGATTTCAAGTTGGGTTATGGGTTCTAAATATATTTGAGGTTCTGTTATGGGCTCAAAATTGATGTTGGGATGGGTTATGGGCTTATTAGGTGCCTCATTTGTTATTTCAATCTCAGTAAGGTCAAATTCCATTGGACTTTGGCTCATTTGGTCCATAAGCAAAAGGGGGATTTGTTTGCCAATTTGGCCCACATTTCTTTCTTGGTCATTTGGTTGACAAGTTTCATTTACAACACTAGGCTACCCCACATCCACATTTCCAACTTCCCCTTCTACCCTACTGGTAGTAGGTTCATCATCATCATCTAATACTATTAGTGTTGTAAGCACTTGGGGGTCATCGATAATATACATGAGAATTTTAGGCCTCTCACTATACATGCTAAAAATTTCCCACATATCTTTATCAGTCCTAACTTTAAACCCATTCCCAGATTGTAAATCTAGCTTATCAAAAACAATAACAGGGAATAAACTATAACAATCAGCAATTAAATCTAATCTACAGTAGGAGTGAGGATTTACAACATGTTTCTACTTCTTTTCATCATTGTAGTTGAAGCAGATTGAGTATTTCTTAGAGAGTATCATCTATCCAAAAACATATTAAATATGTTAGATCATTCCCCTTCGTATCTGTCCAAAAAACCAAAACTAGTTTTTTAATAACCCCTATTATTTTTGAAATACCCCACATTGTCTTTAAAGACTTAAAAAATTACAATGTTACATTACATTGAAATACCCCCCATCCCCATTGTCTTGAAACACTTAAAATAACTTAGAAACTAACCCTAGAAACAAACATTTCCAACTTTTCTACATAAAATAACCCAGAAACTAATCTCTATTGTCTTGAATTCCCTCTTTCATCCCTATTGAATTGAAACACTTAAAAAAATAAGAAGATTACCTTTGTTGTTCCTTCGACAACAGTGTTCTTCAGTTTTGAATCAAAACTCCTTATTTCTTGTTAACAGTGTCTTCAATCGCAATTCAAATTTTTAGGACAAGTTACTAATCGAAACAAAAAGCTTCTTCACACTCAAATTTGGGTTTGCAACGATTTGGATTAGAGATTGCATGCAATATCAAGGGAGAGAGATAGCAGTTATGGTAAACTTGTAAATCATTTTTCAAAATAAGAGTATTAATATAAATCCAATGTAAATTCATAGGGGCATTTTAGTTTTTTTGCCTATTACTAACGATAAAACAGACGTAAATTGGATGGAAGGACATAGTCGTATATTATCTTATATGTCAGGGAGGAGTTAATATATTTTTAAAAAGTCAGTGAGAGTTAATGTAATGGGTCATTTTATAGGAGAAAATCATATTTAACCCTAAGTTTAATTTTAAAAGAAAAAACTCCTGTACTATATTATATTTTTTTCAATAATCAGAATTGACAAATTTAAATTCAAACTCAACTTGAATAAATCATTTGAAGCCCTCTTCAATCCTAATAAATTTTAAAATGATTTAAAATTAAATATCTTGTAAAATTGAAAGTTAATTTATCATATATCTTATAAAAATGGAAATTGATTTGAAGGTTAAATGTTACATTAAGTTTGTTATATATTTTCAATTCTAAAGACTGTAAATTAAGCTGGAATTCTATTAAATTCAAATTGTTGTTGTTGATAAAAATTGACAAAATTAAAGCTTTGGATAAAATTAAAAAATAACACAAAGTTTTGAATTTTTTAAGTCTTTAAACCTTTTAATTTGTAGAGTTAACCATAATTGTAACTAATTTTAAAAAGGGACAAATTTAATAAAATTTAAAATTTAAAACAAAATTAAAATAATATAAAGTTTTGAATTTTTAGGTCATTAGATCTATATATATCATTTTTCATGTATTTAAAAAAATAATAATTAAACATAATTTATATTAGTTAATTTTAAGTCATGTTTTATGCTTTTTTTAATATTTTTTCTTTAATTTATATTTTTAAAATATTTTAATACATGGCTTATTTTATATAAAAAATATTGATTTTCGAGTGCCTTCATTCGACTAAGTTGGGATGGGCCCCTTTCAACCTCCAAAATTGGTGATTTAGGTTTTTTTCGAACCACTTTTTATTATTTTCAGGCCACTTTTGTTTTGGCCATTTTTAATCTTTCTGTTTTGTTTTGGTTTACTTTCCTATATGATTTTAGAGTTTGACAAAAATATGTAAGTTTCCTTTTAATTTGTTAAGGGCGGCTTTTAAATAATACAAATAAGATCTACCTAATTTTGAGTCAATTAATTCTTAAATGCTTATATGTTATGTTAATGGGTCCATACTACTTATATATTCATTCTTAATTTCTTCTATTTTAATGTGGAATTTCCCATATTTAAAACTTTTATAAAATAATTTCACATACTTAAAACTCTTATAAATAACTAAAGTGTTTAGCTATGGATATTTTCGTATTTAGCCACGAATAAGTCAATATTATAATAATCAACATATATATATATATAAAGAAAAAAAAAATGTGTATATACATATATAAATTTGTGAATTGATTCACGAATTATATATTAAGTTTCGCAAGATTTTATTGCACCAACTTAATAATTAGCTATTATTTAAGTATTTGATAATGAAAATAAATAATGAGTTTTAAATTCAATTGAATTTTCTTTTAAACACCAAAATGATGTTTATTCCAAAAAAACTCTTTTCAAAAAATACTTTTAATAAAAGTACTTTTTAAAATAATAATTTTTTATTAATAAAAAGTACTTTTAACTTAATGAGAGTCAAACATTCTTCATATTTGTTTAAATTGTTACTATTTTAATTTTTTAAATTACAAGTTGAAATCTTAAATTTAAAATAATTTGATATAAAAATTATTATTTGATTATCCTTATTTTTTTTTTTTAATTTTTAAATTACATGTGAAGATTTTATATTCAAATTTGTTCTAAAATAATTTAAGTGACCCGATTCGATCCAACTCAAATCAATTCAAATTTAACTCAAAATATTTTTTTAGATTATCTCAATATATAACTTAACATGCCACAATCTGAAATTACTCGTACAAAATTCACCTTAAAATGACAATAACTAAAAGGGTTAATTACTCTGACGTTTTTATATTTTTTCTAATTATATTAAATTGTCTATGTATTTTTAAAATTATACTAAAATATTCATGTATTTTGCTTCTATTAAAATTTGAGATTCTTATATTAAAAAATCCGGTAAATCAATATATAAAATTCATAATACCTCTTAATTTCATTTTAATTTTCATTTAAATACTATTTCATAATACCCCTTAATTTCATTTTAATTTTCATTTAAATATCATTATTTTAGTTTTACTCTCATCAACACCAAAATTTTCATCTTCAATAAAGATTATTAGAAGACCATCATACCACCACCACCACCACCACCAAAATGTAAATGCAAATGCAAAATAATATAAAGAAAATGGTTCTTTTATAGATGAAAATTAATTCAATTCGTTTATTTTATTTTATTTTGTGTACTTAATAGACATTAGTTAACCAGCCAAGGACCAGTCCAGTCCACTACGTGTTCAAATTGAATCCTTACATAAGCAAGTTATGTCGTTAATGAAACAGTTGTTTTTCTTTTCCTTTCAAGAAATGGAAAGAAAAGAAAAGAAAACTTTACCAGAGCATTACAGCAGAGGCGAGAGACAATCTTGCAAATCTCCAAAGATTTTGAAAAGCTTTCCATGAAAATCCATTCCAAGCTCGGCTATAAGTTTCACTGATTATATACAAAAATTGACATAAATCAATGACCCACCAAGAAGCATTAACACCACAGTCGCACCCACCAATCCCCACCCTAATTTCAGCATCAACAACCAACTAAATAACACATACAAAACCAAAGCTGCGGCAGCGATCACCGCTATCAACATGATCTTATTTAAACTCTCTTGGTCTGTTACATCATAGACAACCTACGTGAGAAGTCACCCAATAACAGATTTGTTACAATGATAATCGATAAAGGGTGCAATCAAACAAGCAAGACTAAAATTAAAGAAAAGGAGTTCACGCACTATGATACCATGTGCCCCTCGGTAGTAGCTACTGGTGATCGTTGCCCGGCAGCATCCTACTGCATGTTGAATAAAACACGAAGTGAGTGCTCAAAATCATTAAGAAACTATGAAAAGGTCAGACTAAATGCCAGAAAAGTTGAACATTGGCCTCATAAGGAACCCACATTGGTAATGAATAAAGAATGAAGCAATATTTAAAACACATGTCTGCAAATGATGTAAGAGTGTTCATACAATCTGGAGTTTTATGGTCTTCCCTTCTTGCTCCACAGTACGTATTTTCTAACCCCAAAATGGAAAGTTAAAATTAGTTCTAACATCATCAATGAAACCAATAAAGGACCAAAAGGTCTTGTTTACTTAGAAAATCAACCCCAATGGTGCTTATTTAACTATCTATATATGAATCATCCTGCATCAAAGACATTAAGGAATTTTTCAAATTAAAAGTCAAAGCTCCAAACTGCAAGTGCCAATAAAGAGAATTAGAAAAAAAAAAAAAAAAAAAGAAAAGAAATGGGGCAATATTTCTTTGGGCAAATTACAATTCAGTCCTTATTATTTAGTATAATTAACACTTTCGTCATTCTATTAGTTAATTCATAATGTTTAGTTGTGTCAAACATATTTCGTGGCGAAAGCAGCAAGAGTGATTTAGAACGTATTCAGTAGTTGGTCGAAGAAAGGATATATTTGGTGATGGAGAAGGAGCTGAAAATTTTGGCCTTTTGGGAATATATAAATTCGTTGCAATATTCTTTGTTTTATCTTGCTGTGCCAGTTCTACAGATTGAGAAATTTTAATTTTGTGAAATTTTTTCATTTGATTTTGAATTTTGAATTTGGTGATTTTCTAAGGGAACTTGAAAAGATAGTTCAAGAAATTGTTTTTCACATGGTCGCTTTAATAATGTGATAATGCATTAGGCTTTGTGAACTAACCCAAGCAGAAAGTGAGTGGCATTAAGAAAAAAATTTAATGAAAATTAAAGGGTATTTTTATTTTTTTTTACATATAGTTACTAGAAAATTTAATGGAGGGACTAATATGTTTGATGGAACTAAACAAAAAAGATTAACTAATTAATTTATCAAAATAGAAGGACGAAAATATTAATTACACTAAACTCAAAAGACTAAATAGTAATTTATCCTATTTCTTTTCATCACGGTAATAAATTATAAAACGACGAATGACAGGAATCATAATATTGAAATCAAGAGAGAAAAGCAAAATATTCATTATTGAGAGTGTTGCTTTGTTATATTTTCCAATAGATAGAATGGTGGGTACTCTGAATTTTATGTACAGTGGGTTTTCGAAATCGATAGAGAGTATTTGGGTATGGTGGTGGTGGTGAGTTCAGTGGATTGGTTTGCGAATGGAAGTGTCAGTGGTAGTAATGGGTGAGTTTTTAGGTGGTGGTTTATGTTGGTGGAGTGAGGAGGAGATGGTGATGTTGAAAGAGGAAGAGAAGTGAAGTAGCCTTGAAAGAGAGAAAGAAGAAAGAAAAAAAGAATGGGGTGGGTAAATAAGGAGTATTTTATGTATTTAAATAAATAATTTAATTAAAAGTTAATTTTTTTGGGTTTTGACTGATAAAAAAAAAAAAATGGAATGATTGTTAAATTTATCCGATTTAACATACATAATTTAGGATCGTTTAAATTAAATATTTTATAATAAACATGAACTAAAATACCTTTATCTGTAGCCATCAAACTTGAAGAAGATGTCATTATCGTAGTTTATCTAGCAAAACCAAGTTTCCCACTTTTGCTCTTTATTCCTTTATGTTTTTAGAGTAGATGAATTACTGTAAAAACTAATAAGAGAAAGTGGAGGATCCAGTTTTATCATATTTTAATTTAATAACCACCATCCTATCATATCCATCAATGAGAGGATAAGGCTCCTAAAAATATGAGATTATAGGATATTGGGATTATCACTTAATTATCTTCCTATTTTAAATAAGCCATTAAAGATAATTATTTATTTATCTTACATTCTTCCACTTGGCTTGTTTAAAATCTTTATAATGGAAATTAATATTATATCCCATCATAATACCAAAATATAAAAGTTGGTCAATATGAGTTATGGCGGTCATGTTCTAATTTGTAAAACAATCCATTTCATATACTACAATACCTACAACTTAATATATTAGATCTTTTAATGAATCATTGAATTTCATTATGGTCCACAATAATGACTTGCTAAGTCTTTTCTTGTTACACATTAAACAATAATGTATATACTACATCATAGAACAAGAAAAATATAATAGTATCAGAAACATAGTATTGAGCTCAAAGTGTCACTTTAAAACATCATTACAATTAAGACCCATCCTAAGAACATGTTTCTTAAATAGCTTGGGTTGTAAACCCTTCGTTAATGGGTCAGCAATCATAAGGTCAATACTAATATGCTGAATAGGCACTGTTTGTTTCTGAACCTCCTCCTTAACGGAAAAATACTTTAATTCCATATGTTTGGCACCTCTAGAGTATTTGTCGTTCTTGGAGAAGAATACTGCAGCAGAGTTATTATAATAAATTTTCAGCGGCTTGGTTATGGTGTCGACAACCCCAAGTCCTGAAATAAAGTTTCGCATCCATAATGCATGAACTGTAGCTTCATAACAAGCTATAAATTCTGCTTCCATCGTAGATGAAGTAATGACAGTTTGTTTTGCACTCTTCCATGAAACTGCTCCTTCAGCTAATAGAAACAGATAACCAAAAGTGGATTTTCTACTGTCAAGACATCCAGCAAAATCTGAATCCGTGTATCCAACTACCTCTAGTTGATTGGATCTCTTATATGTGAGCATGTAATTTTTCGTTCCTT
>CANXYC010157464.1:0-26273 GCA_948193065.1 Aleurites moluccanus | reverse complement strand
AGCATTTTCGTAATTAATTGGGTTATATTTGATTGTTGCATATCATTTAGGTTGTCATTTGGGTTCTACGCGGTACTGGTCGCTTATGCATCACCCGTACCCTAGGACCGTCACGACTTCCGAGTTAGGTCGTGACATTATCATTCTTTGATCTTCCTAAAGTTTGAAATTTATCCATATTCATTGATTGCTATTGATATAGAAATGCCTATTGTGTACTGATCGATAAGCAAACCCATGTGTATCGATCGAAAGCCATTGTACCATAATGTTCCTAATGAATACTGGATATTGTTATTAATTTCCATTGGCCTATTTACATGAGATTTGATAGAGCTGCCTCACCGACGGGGTAGTAAGTACATACCATTGGCAATATGCATATTGACTATACGTGATACCCTAGCTGGGAAGGATTATTGGTCCTAGCCATAAGACCTGATCAGTCTTATGTTTATTGATATGAGATTGACTGTGTGATTACATATAGTTTACGTATTTCATGGTCCTTTATCTGTCTTAGCTCTATCTTATCTACATGATATGAGTATTGTTTACCTGTTCATTGATTCCAAACTTATAACTTATTGGTTACCGTTGATATCTTTCATTATCATATGCTTGTATCTCATATTTAATGATGTATACATGCTCACTGAGTATTTTTACACTCATCAAATAGTGGTTTATAATTTTTTACAAGGATAAGATAGAGGAAGATGATTCCAGGTCAATTTCTTTTCCAACTTGGGATGTCAAGTACCTCGAGGTAGAATTTTATTCTCTAAAGGTCGTAAGTATAAATTCTTAGAGCTCCATGGTACTGTGTATAATTAGATGATTAAGTACTATAGTAATATAAGAACAATGAAGTAATTGACATTTAAGTGATGTTAAAATATAATATGATTTGTTATTAAAGTTCAGTAATGAATGACTATAATGTGCAATGCTTAATGATAATGATAGTGAAGTGATAATAATAGTGATACTAGTAATGCCAAAATGAAATTTACATGTTTTAAAAGAGATTTATAAGTGCTATGTATGTCTATGAAATTATAAAGTTGAGGATATAAGGATGGAAAATTATTAGAAGTGTAAAAATAATTTTAGTGCAGGCTATGTAATTTATGAAGATCCAGTTTTGGATCGGGAATAAGGTTAAAATTACAAAAGAAACTCTGGCAAAATTTTTGTAAAATTTATAAGTAATAAATGGGATTTAAGCATTGATGAATGACTTTATATTGATTGAATGATTGATAAATGGATTGTTCATAGGTTCTATGTGTTTCCGGTGACCTTAAATCTACCCGTGCCCTAGGACCATCGCGATCCAAAAGTGGGTCATGACATATAACATATATAAAGGTGGTCGTAAACATGTAACATATCAATCTCATCAATAGAACATAAAGCATACCAGACTTTATGGCTAGGACATTACCTCTTCCTAGTAAGGGTTACAATGGTCATTGAGCACAATGCCGATGCTTTTCCCCCTCATTACCTTATCGGAATAGTAGCTTTACCATATTAACAAGTAAAATAGTTAGAAAGAACTCATATAAATGCCTAAAGGCCAATGGAGACAATATGGTATAATAAAGTAATCAATGAACTTTTTGGCTTCACATTAAGCAATCATTGGCTCAATACATCAATAGACAAGTGTTAGGATCATCAAATCATAGACCAAATGCCATAAATTATAAATTTAGCTTAGATACAAAACATGTCAAAATGGATTAATTACACTAGAGAGATAGCAAGTCACCTACGCTGGCGAAACTGGTGGCAACTGATTAGCTTGTGTCACGTTCCACTTTTGGGACCTGACGGTCCTAGGGCACGGGTAGACCTAAGGTCATCGAAAACCCGTAGAACCCACTAACAATCCAGTTATTAACCAATCATATTTAACCCATTTATTAATATTCAGATTCCATTTATTACTTATTAATTTTATAGAAATTTTGACAGAATTTCCTTTGTACTTTTAATGCTATTCTAGACCCAATACCGGGTCTTTCAAAAATTATACAGTCTGCATAAAAAAATATTTTTCACTCCTAATAATTTGCCTTCCTTATACCTTCCACTTTATAGTTCAACAGACATACATGGCACTTCTAAATCTCTTTCATAATATGTAAATTTTATTTTAATATTTTCAGTATCACTGTCATTATCACTTCACTATCATTATCATTAGTAAATATTCATATAATATTTATACATCATTAATCTATCTATATACAGTACTATAGAGCTTTAGATATTTTATACATATGACTTTTTATAATTAATCACTACCTTTAAGCACTTGATCTTCCAAGTCAAAGAAGGAATGACTTGGATATAGTCATCTCAATCTCATTCCTATAAAAATTATAAACGACTATATGGTGAGTATAAAAATACTCGGTGAGCATGTATACATCATTAAACATGAGATATAAACATACAATAATAAAGGTTATCAATGGAAGTCAAGTATCAATAAATACAATGAATGAATATTAGCATTTCAAATTTGCTTGTCAAAGGTTAATTAATTTGCACACCAAATGTCTTTGGGAGTTTGGAACATGTAACAATCATATCGATGATAAATAATGATAGATGAAAGAATGGTTATCAATGGTAAGAAATAAGAAATAACATTTGGAATCAATGAACAGGTAAACAATACTTATATCATATAAATAAGATAGATAATGAGCATTAACACTTATAATCTCCTATCAATCTCATATCATGTATATAAGGCTAATCATGCCCTATGGCTAGGACATTTAACCCTTTCCAACTAAGGTTCCATGTAAATCAATGTGCATATTGCCAACGGTATTTACCCGCTACCCTATCGGTGAGGAAGCTCTGTCAAATCCATATGTAAATAGGTCAATGGAAATTAATAATAGTATCACGCATTTTTTTTAGAAACATTTTGGTACAATAGCATTTGGTCGGTACACATAGGCTTACTTGTCAATCAGTGTCAATGTATTTCGACAAACATGTGACGGTTTCCTTATTTGGGATAAAGGTAGCAACTTATCAACAAATATCATAGTATAGAATTAAAAATTTGGTGTGCTTACTTTTGGGATCATTTAGGTACATGATCAATCAAGTACAATATCATGATTTATATTTTCGATATGAACAATTTCAATAGGTATTGCAAATTTCAATAACAATCAATGGATATAGATCATTTTAACCTTGAAAAAAAAAATCAAAGGATAATCAATAGCAATAACAAAATGATATTCAATCAAGAAGGAAATATGTTATTTGATTCAACAAGTCAAAATCATGATTATGCATAATGATGTATACATTACTCACCTCACTAAGCACTTCTTATTGCACGTTACTTATTGTTTTCATTACCAATTCCATTTCCTTGGTTCATTGCTCAAATGCTCATGGTACTCATCACTATTTTTTATTCATTCTTGACTCTACATATTCAATTAATTTCAATTTAGATACTATTTAACATAAAATTACATTACTTAAACTTTTATTAAAGAAATTCTTAAGAATTTCCAAATTATTTAGGTTTTTCTGTGTGAAATTCTTTACTAGCAGCCTGTGTTCCATTACCCACATTTTTTTCTATACTTATCAAATTGCTTCAATTTTTGTTCCTACTTAAACTAAACATATCAAGCTTTAACATATCCAAAATTCACCTTATTCCCATTTCTACACAATTTTTAGTATTAATTTAAACTTAGTCTTACAACCAGCCCTGTAGCCTACATTCTGCCTGAAATTTTATTCTAGCAGTCTGTACTATTTTATCTACATCTCAATTTATACTTAACCAATTAATGTAATTATTTTTCTTATTGAAAATATACATATAATATTATAACATATCCAAATTTCAGATTATTTGGTTCATTACATAATTATTAGTGAATTTTCAAAATTAAACTATAGTCCTAAAATCCTTGTCCAAACAACCCTGTTTCCATGCCTATAATTAATCCCATGTTCATCAAATGGAAAAACCATTTTACATATATTTAGATAAAATATAAATGAACATCTTTCATGTTTAAAACTTTCTCTAGTTCAGACTTTAATGTCCTCATTTTTTTAGAATTCAGTAGCCTATGTTTTGTTTGTCAGTCAATTCTGGCAGTCTACACTTATGGCTTAATATCTCTTAATTCACAAATCCAATTGAAAAAAAAATGTTTCACATACCTTTATATAAGACATAAAGGAACACTTTTTATGTTTAACACTTCTTCTAATTCTATCTCTATAATTCTGTACAATTAAAACATAGTAGAAAATTCCAGAAAACCTAAGTCTGGCCAATCACAGTTTTTACTCAATAACTCTTTCCTCACTTCAAATTTTACAAATTTCTTATATAAAAATCTAATTAACATATTTATTTACAACTTTCATGTTTTAAGAATCCTCAAATTCATTCATTAAAAACTCTAAATATTGCCTACAAGTTACTGCCTTAAAACAGTTTTCAGAATCCACTTAAACCCTAGCTCATCTTCAATCTCTTTAGCTCAAATAACTCAAATATTGACCAAATCAAACCATATAACTCTTAAATTAAACTAAAAACTTAAGTTAAGGAAATTTATCTTAAACTTGAACCATTGAATTCCTTCTTCTTTTTCTTTTCCAAAACAACTTACATAATCTCCATCAACTTGTAATACCTAGTGCTTGGAACGCTAGAGTAGATAAGTGTTTGTTAAATTTTTGTTTGATAAATGTGAGCATGTGTATGTTTATATATGCATGGTAGATAATATAGAATATTATGTTGAGTATAGATTACTCCTAGAATGATTATATGTTGAGACATGATGAGTTATGACTGATTTTGAGGTGTTAATCATATGTATATATAAGTTGATTGAGTTTGGACAAGTTAGAATGGAGAAAATATGAGAATTCTCCACCATCAGTTATTCATGGGGGTGAAGATACCTTTCGCTATCATGAAGATACCTTTTACTATCATGAAAATACCTTTCACTGCCATGAAGATACCTTTCACCACTATGAAGATATCTTTCACTGCCATGAAGATACCTTTCACCACCATGAAGATAGTTTTCACATGAGTGAAAGACCTTTCACCACCGTGAGAATATTTTCTATGTAATTTTTCATTTTCCTAAGAAATTAACTTCCATAGGCGTGAATGCTCTATTCACGGGCATAAAGCCTTGAGTCTATATAAGCCTGAGTCTATTTCTTTCATTTTCAGCTCACCCATTTCGTCCTTCTTCCTCTCTTTCTTCATAAATACTATTCACCTACCCATAAATTCATTAAATTCTCTTCTCAAACACTTATTTCATCTCTATTAGCACAAAAATCAAGAATCAAATCTTCAAGAACATCAAGATTTCAGATTTCTCAAGGACTCACCATTTCTAGGAATTCAAGGTATTTGTTCCAAACTTCAATCTAAGTTCAAGATAAGTTAATGCATACTTAGAATAGATGAATATGAGTTAAGTATTGATGTTTAAGAACACCATTAGTATTTATTATGGATTATAAGCAAGATATATATGGATTTAGGGTTTTGGGTGAATAGTAGCTAATCATACCAATCTTCCATATTTCCTTAATAAGTGATTAAATTGATGTTAGAAAATATATTAGGATTATAAAAGATGATTAGAATCATAAGGATTTATTTTGTATAAGTATGTTTGGGCATAAACCCTAATCGTGAGTATTTGGGGATTTGTCATAGGAGAGGAGAACTCAAGGAAATAAAGGAGATTATTGAATGTATAAGTAATTGAGGAAAATATAAGGATAAATTGCTTTGAAGTAAGTATGAATATTGCATATGCATATTGTTTCTTTGAAATTGATTGTTCAATCCTTCATAATGTTCATGTATATGATTCTCATGTTTCGAAATGTTGTATTATGGACCTATGAAATGAATTTCCCATGATGTTCTCAAATAAATGATAAATTGTTCCATATAAACACCTTATATATTGTAAATGACTTGGTCATTCTTCCTTAGACCAAGCTCATGTGAAACCTATTTACTATCTTGAATGATTCATGATTATATGTTGATGGTCTTGTGACCAATATGATTCTTTGTGAAATCCAAGCTATATGACCTATGATATGTATATGTATAGAATGCTATTTCCAATGAGAGTAAATTCATTGGTCTATTGTGCACTTTGGGAACCTAGCTAATAGGGTTTTTATCAGTGTTCCACTTAGAAGGGACCATGAACTTTAGGCATATGCCTGGCCAAGCATATGTTTTGCGATAAGGTAGCAAGACTATTGATGCGCTATGTTATGATAAGGTAGCAATGCTACTGATGCATTCTGACAATTTTATCATATGATTTGATAGTGCTATTTGATTATGAGCATTTATGTTCTTGTAAGCATAACCTTATGATATTTCCATATCCATGTTCCTTTTGCTTGACCTTTACTTTACATGTTTATATGTCACTGAGTTGAAGGCTCACTCCTCTTCTATGGATTTCAGGTGATAGTGTAGCTCAAGAGGGAGCTAATATAGAAGGCAGAGCTTCTTGATTCATTCCTCCAAGAAGACTCTATGTAATTCTTTTGAGATATATTCATTAGTTTGTATTATGGTATTTGTATATATGAGGAGTATACTCTAGAGCTCCGTAGTTAGATATTGAGGATGATATTATTTTGATGTCTAAATTGTTATAATTTGGGTTGCCTTTATTCCCTATTGATGTGGGATATATCTTTTGATCGGTAAGGAATAAGAAGAAATCATATGACGATGAATGCAAATGTATGAATGATGATTGCATGATTCATATAAATGAGTATTTTTTTAAGATAACTATGTATGATGTGGATATGTATTGTATATGAGATCCAGGATATGAGTGTTATACTGGTGTATGGTGGCCTTAAGCCTACCCTTGCCCTAGGACGATCGTACCACTGGAGTTAGGGTGTGACACAACTTCCTTTGTTCACTCTTCTTTCCCTCATCAACTTTGCTATCTATTTTAGTTGGTTTATTTGGAAGGGCTAGAAAAAATATTTCTTTGGTATTTCTTCTCTCATTTGGTATGGACAACTCCTTCAAAAATGGCTGCTAACACTTCTCTTTATACACTAAAGTCAAAGAAGTAAGAATTATGCGGAGAAATCTAGAAAATTTGGTGATTTTTCTTCATTTAATCACATGTTCTTTGTCTTTTTTATAATCATAAGTAAAACAAATAATTTTTATCAAATGCATGACCATTTGGTCAGCCATATATGCCCATTCTAGAATAGGTGGGTTCCACAACTTTACTTAATTGCACTTTGGCCTAAAATTTTTCTTAATTTCATTTTTATCCCAAAAATTTATGTAATTTATTTTGTTTATTATGTTTAGATTCAACTTTAAGTGTGGAGAGTGAAATACCTTATTTTGGGTTGTTCTATCATTTAAAAATAGTTCTGGGTCAATTTTGGATTCCATACAGTGGATTTTCATAATTACCCCAAAAGTTACCATAAATTATAATTTTGCCATTACTCTTATTTTCAATATTTCAAAATATTTTTCAACTCATTCTTTTCACCATAATTTCACATAAAATTAACTAACTTAATCCTCTGAGGTCTGAATCAGAAATTCTTAAATTAATCGAACTGTTATTTCTCCATGCAATATAATTAACACCGGTATTTTCTGGGACAGTATCACAAAAGTGACCCGGTTAAGGTTCAAAAATTTCTTAGTGTTATACTTTACCATTCTCTGTATGTCACACCCCAACTCCCGTGGTGCGACGGTCCTAGGGCAATGGTAGGCTTAAGGCCACCATAAACCCGTAGAACTCACAAATCATGAATCTCAAACAAATTATATCATTTACAGAATCTTAATATCATACCATGTTCATGTCCATACATACAAATAAATATTAATTTTATCTTTCTATTATCATTTCATATATTTCTCTTGTTCCTTAATGATCAAAAGAGACATCTCACATCACTGAGGAACAAGAGCACCCAAAAAGGTAGCAATAATACATCAAAATATTCTAGTATTCTCGAAAGACTAACTACGGAGCTCTAGAGTTCACTCCAATACATATTGTATCATAATATGATTAATAAATATACAAAATATCTCAAAAGAATTATTACAATGGAGCTTCTTGGAGTAAATAAGTCAAGAAGCCTGATCTTCTCTATTAGCCCCCTCACAAGCTACGCTATCACCTGAAATCTACAGAAGAGGAGTGAGCCTTCAACTCAGTAAGATATGAACATTATACAATAAGAATTGAATATCAAATCATGGTCATGAACAAATAATTATACATATAAACATGAAAGAGGTCATGAGCTTTACTTGAAAGAAATGTGGTTTTCATAATAATTTGGCTATATCAAATCATGGTTCATATTTAGAACATAGAATGCCCACAAAGAATGGCATTATCAAATCTCATCTGGTAGAACTGATCACATATCATAACATAAGTATCGGTAGCCTTGCTACCTTAACGTACACACATGCTTGGCCAGGCATACGCCTAGAGCTCCTGGCTCCCTCTAGGTGGAACACCGATAAAAACCCTATCGGCTGGGCTCCCAAAGTACACAATGGACCAGTGAATTTACTCTCATTGGGAAGAGCGTTCTATCCAGGGGTCATGGGTTTCAAAATCATAAGGAGCATATTGGTCGCAAGACCATCATCATATAACATCATTCAAATCGGGATTATAAGCAAGAACACATGAACTTGATCCAAGAATATTGATCAAGCCATTCACATAGTTCAAGTATATAAATATATGCAAAAGGATAATCAATATAAGAATATTTTGGTCATTTTAATTCAAGGAACAATAATCAAATAGAATGTTCATACTTACCTCTTACACAAATTCCTCTTAAATTCCTCTTAGAAATCTGCTCAATTTAATTCCTCAATCAATTCGAATTTCTTCTCCTAAGAAATTCCCCAAATATACAAAAATTAAGGTTTCTCCAAACTAATAATATTCAACATGATTTTCTAATAATTAATTATCTTAGAATCCCTATTCTTAATTCCCAATAACAATTTCACTTATCTCTCAAAGAAAAACTGCATTTAATTTGCATTAAATTTTCGGAGTTACTGTTTATGGCAGTCTCATCCTCCAAATTTCTCCTCCATTAATTACCATTAATAGTTTCAAATCACTAACAATAAATTCTGGATACCCAGTATTAATTATCCTAACCCATAGACTTAAATAAATCCAAAGAAAATAGCTTTGGAAGAAATTTACCTTAATTTTTTCAAACTGAAATTTCTGCAATTTCTACTCAAATCTGATGATTCTGCCTTAGTATAGACTAATCTAGAAGTCTATTGCATTAATATGAGTATTAATGCCTTAGAATATAAAATAGAATAAATCTGAGAAAAAGGCTGAATTTACGAAAGAAGGAAGAAGGGAAAAATCGTGAAAATCGCTGTTGAGGGTGCTGGAGTTAAATAGGCTACTGCCCCTAAAACACGCCAACCAGCTCACCAAACTGCCTCGGCTAAACTCCTTCGCCTAAGCCAGTTCGCCATTCCCACTTTGTATTCCCATCTCGCACGTCAAGCTCGCCAAACTTGATTCGGTATTGACTCCTCGCTATTCTAGCTCGCATATGCTACCTCGCGTATGCGGCCTCGCCAGACTCTCCTCGCAACTCTTCCTCGCATATGCCACCTCGGCAATGCTTCTTAGCCTCTTTGCTTCTTCGCCTCTTTGCTTCTTCGCCTCTTCGCTTCTTCACGAACTGCCACTTCGCATATTCTCTCTTCGCATAATGTCACTTCGCCTTAACCTCTTCGCCTTAGCTCTTCGCCAATTCCTCTTCGCCTTAGCTCTTCGCCAAATTCTCTTCGCCAAAGCTTTTCTCCAACTGCCACTTCGCCACTTTGCCATTATGCCACTTCGCATTGCCATTCCACAAAATGCCTCCTCGCATTTACTGGCGCGCCACAACAAAATTCCTCTAAGTTAAATTCTTGCCTGAATCTCCCACACTTATCCAGCTCGCAAATGAGCTACAATTATCCAGACTTACTAATTCTTTTTATCACTTAAAATCAACATGTAGGGGCACAACATATCAAAATTTCAAATCAAAATAACCAACACACCGACCGTAGTGACTCTCCAAAAGTCACCCAAACTCCAGCCCCAAAATCTAACCGAACAACCCTGATACAAATCACTCTCCACTGAGATATACTTATCCAAAAATTCTAAAATTTTACAGTCATCATCTCAATATACAAAGGAACATTTTTCATGTTAACATCAGCTAATTCTGCTTTAGTCATTCCCAAAAATTCTAAACAGACACTGCATCCCTGCAGAAACTTTCAACCAGACCAGCCTTGCTCAAATAGACACAACTCATCATAAACAAAGAATTTTGCCAAACCATATTACAGAATTATAAGACATAAATTAATAGCTTTCATGTTTTACACTTTACCAAATTATATCTTTAAGAACATGAAATGATCATCATAAAATCTTGCAGCAATCCAAACAGAAATTTCTGAAATTCTCAACATTCTCATTAAAAATTTTAATAGGTTCTCCAAACATACAAAATGAATAACAACATTACAAAATGGCAGATATTACAACTAATGAGAAACTCAAAACATGAAAAATATTTTTTTGTATCTTAGCTAAAATATCCTAAAAACATAATAGAAATTGGATATCTATATAGTGATTTATAAGAAAAAGAGTGAGGTGTGTTCGAGTAAAAGTTGCAGGAGAGATTACAGATTTTAAGTCTGTATTTAAAATTCCACTATAAATTATATAGAGTTTAGAAAATTTTGATTTTTAGATATGTTAGAACCTCAAATGTATAGTTTAATTAAAAAAATGAAGCAATTGGATAAGTATAGAGGGAGATATGATTGAGAGAACCATATCTGTCGGTAGAGTAAAGGCTGAAATAAGCCCTAAGATTTGAAATTTTTTGGGAAATTGATTAATTAGAGTTTTAATTAATGTAAGTTTATATCAAATTGACACTAAATTATATTTAATTGTATGTGTAGCATCTAAGGAGAAAGACATTGTATTCAAACCAAGTTATTGAAATTACTTTGATATTCCCATTGTTGGCCAAAATCATCAATTGTATTATCTAAGATTATTTTTATGTCTTTTAAAATTCTAAATGATTCCTTTTGATTGAATTTGCATGATTGGACAAATACTTTATTGATTGAAAATCTTGAAGGTGCTTAATTTATTCTTTGACACCTAATGATTAAGCACTATATATGGCATTAATAAAATGACAAAAGTTTTAATGACATTGTGCACAGTGGTTTAATGAACTTAGCTAGGAGGGAGTTAAGGTCCTAGCCATGCAGTATGATCAACCGTATGAGTAAATAGCATGATATCGGATAGTAGCCTCTGCTTAATTGATCAATAATGATTCTGTCATTTTATGATAATATGATATGATATGTATCTTTAATGCCAATGTGAAAATATTGATAACTGAACCTATATGTTGAATGACCTCATTTTTTTTATGAGTCTTTAATTAACTAATGACCCCTATTGTTATTGTATATTTTACATATATATTCATGCTATCATTATCTTCATTGTGAGCAATTTCCTAACCAAACCTCACGAGTAAGATAATATGTATAGTACTCACTGAGATTAATTTTTTACCCTCTTGTGGTTCAATATTTTTAGGTCTATAGTAGATAGTGATGGTTCTAGCCCATCTCTTCTATCATAGCTTGGGACCGATAGTATCTATGTAATTTCCTATTTTGTAAAGAATTTTTTATATTTTATTTACTCTAGAAATGCTCCATGGTTATAGTATTAGTATGAGGAATGTATAATTATCGTGTTATTGACTTAATTAATATTGGTTAGTAATATATATTTTAATTAAATTTCTACATAATTATTAATGGATTATTAATTGAAGTATGAAAATGTGATATGAGAAATGGTAGTTGAGGGTATAAGGTGGGATTTTATAAGTGTTGGTTTCCTTGCAGGTTGTGTTTATTATTAAATTGAATGAGTCGTAACTTAGGATTATTATAGTTACAAAGAAGACTTTGGCAAAATTTTTGTAAATAATTTTATGAGTTAATAATTTGGAAGTTAGGATTGTCATATCCCAAAATGGAGATGTGACAAAGTTGGTATTAGAGCATAAGTTAATTAAATAAAGTAACTATCATTAAAAAATAAGTAAATCATGGAGCATAGGATTATTCCTTATCGTCATTTGATGTTATTCGTTACGTGTGTTAATCTACTTTTTCATAAATTAATAATCTTGTGATTTTATGTTTTTAGTGGATATGCCGCCTAGACGACGTGGTGGGGGATATGAACCTGTTAGGCGGGGACAGCCTTGTCAAGTTCGTCAAGATGATGCAGTAGCCTCAAATATTACTCCAAATAGAGAGGAGCCCGTTGAGCCACTACAGGCTAGAAAAAGAGTAAATGAAGAGGGATTGGCAAAAAATGTGAAATTTTTTATTAGAGAAAACCAAGAACTGAGGGGGGAGATTGAAGAATTAAGGAAAGTTAGACATGAGCCACCTCCAGTAGTGATTCCACTACCATTACTTGCACCACCGCCTGTTTTTGTTCCGCTACCAGTTCCTCAGGGTGGTTTGGTTCCTTGACAGGCAGCTAGAAGAGTGATTGATGATGGGGGAATTAAAGTATTTACTTTTTTCAAGATGGGTTTGCCAGAATTTAGAGGGGAACATAGAGATGAACTTAGTGAGTTTCTAGAAGAAGTAGAGAAAGTTATTAGAAGATTGCCCTATTCTGATGCTAGGGCCAATAAATTGGTGGGTTTACTATTGAAAAGAAATGCTTGGGCATGGTTTGTGCAGCATGTGGAAGAACCATTGTATAATGATAATCCACTTACTTGGGAGCAGTTTAAACAGATGATGATTGATGAGTTGCTGACTAAGGGGGAAAAAGAAAGAAAGTTGTTCTAGTTTGAGCAGTTGAGGCAAGGGAACATGAGTGTCTCAAAGTATGCTAAGGAATTCATTCGGTTGGTTAGACTTGCAAAGAATGTAGTTCCGAATGAAGCCACAAAGATTATAAGATTCCAGAGAGGGTTGCATGCATATTTGCATAACATTTTGTTAGCTACAGAATACACCTCCCTAAACAAGTTGATAGATAAAGCAGTTCATATGGAAGAAAAGTACAAGGAAGAGAGGTCTGAGAGGGAACAGAAGAGGAAAGGGTTCTTTCAGAAGACAGAGCAGTAGAAATAGAGGAGGTAGTAGAAGTTATCAGCTTAGACCCTCTGATATAGATAATCGGCTAACTCAAAGACCAGTTGAGAGTAGTAGCCAGAGTCATAGTAGATCTGTAACTACTTCATCCACTCCTCAGATGTCTTCTGGTACCTTCATATCAGAAAGGGAAAATTAGAATTTTCCACCTTGTTCTCAGTGTGGCAAGTAGCATCCGGGATCTTGTAGATTTATTACTAGAGCATGCTTAAGGTGTGGATAACATGGTCATTACATAAGACATTGTCCACTTACTCGGGAATAGCTGGTAGCACCCAAAATATCTCAGCCTACAATTCAATAGAGTTAGAATAACAATAGAGGCTCTGGAGGCAGAGGTAGAGGCCAGAGTTCAGCTCAGGATGCACATCAGTCAGCAACTGATAGAGGATAGGACAGAGTGTTTGCTCTCAATCAGCAAGAAGCCCAAACTTCTAATACTACTGTGGTAGGTATGATTTTAATTTAGAATGTGCTAGCAAATGTTTTATTTGACTCGGGGGCTACGCACTCGTTTGTATCACCTGCATTTGCTGGAAAATTGGGTAAGGGTAGGAAAAAGATGAATATACCTTTAGAGATTTCTACACCTCTAGGTGAAACCATTGATGTGGAATACTTGTATGATTCATGCTCAGTTGAAATAAAGGGTAGAATACTCCCAGTAAATTTAATTGAACTACCGACTTTGGAGATTGACGTAGTGTTAGGAATGGATTGGTTGTCCACTTACTATGCTATGATTGATTATCGAGGAAAATGAGTGGAATTTAGACCTGTGGGTTAGGACAATTTTGTGTTTCAGGGTGATAGAGACAGTGTAATGATGAGACTAATATACGCTATTGGTGCAAGAAGACTTCAGAGGGAAGGATATCAGGGATTCTTGGCCAATGTGGTTGATACACGGGTTAATTATGGTGGAGTTGAACAGATTCCTATGGTAAATGAATTTCCTGATGTGATTCTTGAGGATTTATCAAGAATACCTTCTTATTAGAAAACAGAGTTTCAGATCAAATTATACCCAGGAAATAACCCAATATCCATTTCTCCTTACTGAATGGCTCTTGCAGAATTGAAGGACTTGAAAGTGCAACTGCAGGAATTGCTTGATAAAAGTTTATAAGACCCAGCAATTCACCATGGGGAGCTCCAGTATTGTTTGTGAAGAAGAAGAATGGGACTCACCGGATGTGTATTGATTATAGACAGTTGAATAAAGTGACTATCAAGAATAAATATCATTTACCTAGGATAGATGACTTATTTGATCAGTTACAAAGAGCCAGTCATTTCTTCAAAATTGATCTCAGATCGGGTTATCATCAGTTGAAGATCAGAAAAGAAGATGTGCCAAAAATAGCTTTTAGAATTCGATATGGTCATTATAAATTCCTGATATTGCCATTTAGTTTAACTAATGCATCTACAGCCTTTATGGATCTGATGAATAGAGTATTCAAGCCTTGTTTGGACAAATTTGTCATAGTCTTCATAGATGACTTACTTGTACACTCTATAAGTCAAGAGGAGCATGAAGAGCATTTAAGAGTTGTATTGCAAATACTGAGGGAACATAAACTGTATGCCAAGCTGTCAAAATGTGAGTTTTGGCTGACTGAAGTATGTTTCTTGGGGTATGTCATTACTAAAGATGGCATAAAAGTAGATCCAAAGAAAGTTAAAGCAGTCGCGGATTGGCCCCAACCCACCAGTGTGACTGAAGTCAGAAGTTTTCCTGGTATGGCAGGTTATTATCGGAGGTTTATTAAAAATTTCTCTAAAATAGCATTGCCATTAACTAAGTTAACATGGAAGCAAGTTAAATTTCAGTGGGATGACTCTTGTGAGGAAAGTTTTCAGAAACTTAAAACATGTCTCACTACTGCTCCATACTTGCTTTGCCATCTAGATTTGGTGGATTTGCAGTATATTGTGATGCTTCAAGGGTGGGACTTGGATGTGTGCTTATGCAAAATGGGAGAGTGATAGTTTATGCATCCAAACAATTGAAGAGGCATGAATTAAATTACCCTACCCATGATCTTGAAATGGCAGCGGTAGTGTTTGCTTTGAAGATTTGGAGGCATTATCTTTATGATAAAAAATGTGAGATATTCACTGATCATAAAAGTCTCCAATACATTCTACAGCAGAAAAACCTTAATCTGAAGCAAAGACGATGGATGGAATTGTCAAATCTTTTATTATCTTGGGAAGGCAAATGTAGTAGCTTATGCATTAAGTAGAAAGTCGATCGGAAGTCTATCACATATTGCTATTCATCGGAGGCCCTTAATTAGGGAGTTGAAATAATTAGTTAATATGAGAATTCAGTTGGAAATTTCTAAATCTTGAGCTTTGTTTGCACAGTTTCAAGTGGGATCTAAGTTGATTGATGAAATAAGAGTCTTACAAGATAAGGATCCGCAGTTACTCAAGTTAAAGGAGAATGTGAAAGCTGGGAGAACTTCTGAGTTTCAACTAGATGATGATCTATTGAAGATGGGGCAATGGTTGTGTGTACCTGATGTTGATGGACTCATGGAGAAGATTTTGAAAGAGATTCATTTTGCACCTTACAGTGTTCATCCAGGGGCAACCAAAATGTATCATGATGTGAAGAGCTGCTATTGGTGGTCGGGTATGAAGCAACAGATAGTCAAATTTGTATTTACTTATCTATCTTATCAGCAAGTGAAATTTAAGCACCAGAAACCTTCTGGGTTGCTTCAGAAGATAGAGTTGCTTGAATGGAAATGAGAGCAGATCACTATGGATTTTATAGTTGGATTACTAAGGACTTCATGGGGTTATGACTCTATATAGGTGATTGTGGATCAACTTACGAAGTCAGCCCATTTTCTTGAAGTTAAATCCACCTATTCAGCAGCTCAGTATGCTCAACTATATATAGAAAAGATTGTGAGGTTGCATGGTGTACCAAAGTCCATTATATCGGATCGGGGTACTAAGTTCACATCCCGATTTTGGCAGAAATTTCAAGAGGCTTTAGGTACACAGCTAAATTTCAGTACTGGTTTCCACCCTCAAACTGATGGGCAATCTGAAAGAACCATTTAATCACTAGAAGATATACTTCGCTTATGTGTTCTTGAATTTGGAGGTAGTTGAGATCAGTACCTACCTTTGGTGGAGTTTGAGTATAATAATAGCTATCATTCCATTATTGGTATAGCACCATACAAAGCGTTGTATGGAAGAAAAATGCAAATCTCCAATATGTTGGATGGAATTTGGGGATAAACAAATCGAAGACCTAGATTTGATCCGAGTAACTATGGAGAAAATGTCGATTATTAGAGAAAGAATGAAGACAACTTTTAGTCAGCAAAAGAGTTATACAGATCTTAAGCAAAGAGATGTGCAGTTAGCTATCGACGATCATGTATTCCTAAAAAATTTCCCAATGAAAGGTGTTATGTAGTGTGGCAAGAAGGAAAAACTTTCACCAAGGTATTTTGGACCATTCGAGATACTGGATAAAATGGAGAATGTATCTTATCGCTTAACTCTTCCTTCTCGCTTAAGCTATGTTCATCCAGTATTTTACATATCAATGCTATGAAAGTACTTATCTGATCCATCTCATGTTCTTCAGTCACAAGTTATTGAAGTAGATGAGAACTTATCATATGAAGAAGTACCAATTAAGATAATAGATCGACAAGTAAGGAAACTGAGAAATTCCCATGGTGAAAGTGCAATGGAGAAATCATAGTGCTGAGGAACGAAAATTTCCATAGCTATTTTAGCAATAAGGTTAGTAATTTAAGATTCGAGGACGAATTTTTATGAATGGGAGGAGAATGTAACAACCCTAATTGAAAATTTAAAAAGATTAAAGGTAGTTATAAGAAACGACCGATGGTAGTCGATTTTTCATAGATTTTAGAAGGTGAATTATTTAGAATTAATTATGGTTAACCTAAGTTGGGTATATTAATAGCATGGAAAAATAATTAGAAGATTAAATGGAATTAGAAAGATTACTAATTAATTAAATCAATTAAAAGACTTAAAAGAAAAACCTAAGTTTGAACACCCTTCGGTTTTCAATTTTTAATAAATTCTAAAGCGCTCTTTTACTCAATTTTTTCTCACACACCTAAAATGATGAATAATGAATGATTTAAAAATAGAATTGAGAAAATTAATAAAATTTATATGCTTAAGTAGTAAAGTAAAAGAGATAGAAGAATAAGCAGAGGAAAATAATAATTTTATAAATTTTGAGAGATGGAGTCAAAATCTGACCAATAATTAAAAAATAAATAAATAATGATTAAATGGTACAAGGTGGCCGGCCAAGTGGAGAGATCTCCATAAAATTTAAATTGTTTTATTTCATCTAAATTAATTGTCACGTCCCGATTTTGGAACGTGACGGTCCTAGGATGCAGGAGATGTTAAAGGTGACCGATACCTGTAGAACCCAGTATCACATCTATCAATCACATATTACACATATCAATTTATAGCCATATAACCACATAAGCACTATACATTCTGTATCACTGTCGTTCATTTTGTAACTTTCTGTAATTACCATCATCATAAATATATTTATATATATACTCCAAAATATGCCATACACATATATATACAATCTGTCTATACCATAATATATTACCCATGGAACAGCTAATACACATATAAAGATACAATGTTGAATTAATTATATTGTCTAAATAAGACTGCAGAATTCCTCTGAGAAAAAAAAAAGTAAGGAAATATGTCTCTACTCTGTACCTGGAAAGGGAAACAAATGAAGGGGTGAGTATAAAAATACTCAGTGAATCTAATATGCTTCGACCAATTGAAATGGTTGGAATATCAATAACAATAGGTAGATATTCAATGAACAATAATATGCTCATCAATAGTAGAATACAATATATGACTGTAAAATCAGTAAACATAACAATGAATTTGTAATCAAGTCAATGGAATAAATATATATCACATAGATATGATAGATAAGATAGATAGATAGGATAGATATAGGGTCATGAAATGCATATCACAGGTATCCATCATGTATTAATAAATATAAGACTAAGCAGGTCTTATGGCTATCACTGTTAACCCTTCCCAGCTAAGGTATCATTTTACAATATGCACATTGCCGATAGTATGTACCCACTACCCTGTCGGAGAGGCAGTTCTATCAAATCTCAACGGAATCAATAAGAACATGAAACAAGTCATTCAATATCAATATACAATAACAATCCCATCAAGTAGCAGTAACTTGTGAATTTAATCAAACGAGACTATGAAATAGCAATGGATAAGTAATAGATGAATCAATAAACAGTAGTATTATGATTAGCAATTAACATTGGGATGAATCAAAAGTAGGACAAATCAAGTCAAGAAGTTGGCTTAATTGGCATGCCATTGTCGCTGACGACGATGGCATTCAAATGGTAGGCCTACGGATGAAATCAATGGTAGGCCTATGGATTTTGAACTAGGCATTTCATCGAAAACTTGGTGTGCAACAAACAATAGACATTTTGACAAGGTTTTGGTGCAACATTGAAATTGCCCCAATATCAATTAAAAAGTACACAATGTAGGGAATTCAATAGGCATTTAGTTTCCAACAATAAACAACATATGAAGGATAAAAAAGGCATGGAAACCAAAGAAAAAACAAGAACAATTCAAGGCAAAAATGTCTTAATGGCATTCGGCCAACACAAGGATTTCAAGGTAAGTTTTCAAACTTCAATTTAACACTTTAGGCATAACAAATGATGCATATTAAAGTCACCTAACACTTCAAATCACTTGAATTGCACACTTTGCCACCAAAGTCTTCCAAGTAGGCAAAAATGATAACTTTCCAATTCTTTGATCTCTACAAAAAACAAATCACATATAATTCATCTATTAGACATCAATTAATATAATCTAATCTCATTTAACATTAACTAACACTAATTCAAAGATTCATCTCTTACAACTTTGAATTAGGGTTTTCAAATTAGGGAAAACCTATCAAATGCATCAATTGATGCAATTAAACACATTACCCATTCTATTTGACATCTAAAACATATAAATTAAGCATTGAACTAAAGAAATCACACCTTTACCTTTGATTGAAGAATGGGCCGAAAATCCAAAGCCAACCAATCTTGAAATTCTTTGATTTTCCAAGCAAACCAATGTTGGAAATCAATTAATTAAAGGTTTGATTCAAGTTTCTTTTGATTTCTCTTTTGATTTTTCAAGAAACTTGGTGGGAGATATGGAAGAACATATTTGGCCAACAATGGAAAATGAAGAAGAAAATGGCCAAAAATCTATTAAGGCATGCTTATATAGTAAGTTAAAATGGTAAATTATAAATAGACCCTTAAACTTTCTATTAATTATACTTTTATCACGTTTTCTTCTATAATTTATTCTGACAATTCTATTGAGAATTGGATTTCAAAGTGGGAGTTCAAATAGCTTATTTTTATTTGTACTTTATTATAAAAATAGTTTTAGAGCCATTCTGAAACTCAAACAGTTGATTTTCCACTATACCCTTAAAGTTCCATTTCTTTACGATTTTGCCATTATTTACTTTTTCAGTGTTCCTAAATATTTTTCACCTCTTTCTTTTCACCATAATTACATATATATTTATTTGATTCTTTACCCCTGGTTTGAATCAGAAATTCATCTATCAACCGGACTGCTATTTTCCGGGCAGTGTTATTAACGCCGATATTTTACGGGACAATATTATAGTTGCATTCTAACCGTATTTTAAAAATTAGCTTTCATTATTTTTGTGTTTTCAGTCCAATAACTAGACATATTATTGTTCAATCATGATAGTATTTTCTAAGATATTACATTAATGAAGACACAAACAAGGCTAAGTTAATTTCCTTTTCATTTTTCTTAAAATTTTCTTTTCCTAAAATTCTAATTGGCTATTAATTATTATAAATAAACATAATTAGAGAAAGTTATCATCTTCTTCTTTCTTTTATCTTTAATTAAATAATGACCCCTATTGTTATTGTATATTATATATATATATATATATTCATGCTATCATTATCTTCCTTGTGAGCAATTCCCTCACCTTTCCTCATGAGTAAGATAATAAGTGTATTACTCACTGAGATTAATTTCTTACCCACTTGTGGTTTAATATTTTTAGGTCTATAATAGATATTGGTGGTTTCAGCTCATCTCCTCCATCAAAGCTTGGAACCGAAAGTATCTATGTAATTGCCTCTTTTGTAAAGAATTTATTGTATTTTATTTACTCTAGAAATGTTCCATGATTATAGTATTAGTTTAAGGAATGTATAATTATTGTGTTATTGACTTAATTAATATTTGTTAGTAATATATATTTTAATTAAGTTATTGCATAATTATTAATGGATTGTTAATTGAAGTATGAAAATGTGATATGAGAAATGAAAGTTGAGAATATAAAGTGAGATTTTAGAAGTATTGGTTTCCTTGCAAGTTGTGTTTATTATTAAATTGAATGATTCGTAACTTGGGATTATTATAGTTACAAAGGAAACTATGGTAAAATTTTCATAAATAATTTGGAAGTTATGATGGTTTTTATGGGAATCGGTAGCCTTAAACTAACCATTTCCCTAGGAATGTCATATCTCGAAGTGGGAATATGATATGAATCTCTTTTGTTTAGGCCTAGACCTGAGATTGTTTATTGGACCTGCAAGATGAAAAAACAAGCATCAAGATGCTAAGCCTGAACTTAGTAAGGCATTTGTGATGCCTAAGTCAGTGGTTTTTTCCTTAGGATTCTTAAGGAAGAAATGATCAACATTGAGAGGGAATTTTTAATGAGAAAAAATGTGAGAAGTAGCAGAGAGAATTTGACTATGTTGATAGTTGGGTATCTCAATTTATACTTCTAACCGTGATTGTTTAGTTAATTTGGAGGACACGTCAAGGTCATATCGTTGAGAAGGACTTATTACCCGTTAGGCCCATACATATTGATTGTTACATGCAAAGGGCATTACCTTTGTCATATTGCGAGCTATAGTGGGTGGTGGCATGATGAACAATACTTCCTATTTTATTAGGATCAAGTGGTTTATCCTATCTAAGTGTGTTAGTGTTTGACGTATTCTAAGTCTCTAAGTATTGTTATCCATGTATTGGAGCATGACTGAACATGTGAAAGGATCCCAACTACGGGTTTGGTGAAGCTAACAAAGAAGCGAAGACCAAGGATTTCCCAAGTGGTTCGGTCTAGTGAGGAAGCTTATTGGAGAGACACCTTCAGAATGATGGCTCGTGTTAGTCTAGTCTTAGGAATCCTCATCACAAGTCATCCTTACAAATATCCCCTTCTGGGACTCTAGGACTCATAAGTCTATTTATACTTCCTTGTAAGTAGGCTTGGTGTCATGTTCGGGGCTCAAGATGGGAGCCAAATCTTTTCCTCATTAAGCAAAATAAAGAAGAAAAGTTGATGAATTCAGCGGTGAGAATGTATGAATTGGTGGTTATATTATCCAACAATCCATTACAAATCAAGACAAATTCACTTATATATCACACTGATTGGCATCACTTCGTCAATATGGAAGAAAAAATTTTCAACTTATTTTTATTTTTATTTGATTTTTAATTTTAATTTGGAGATAGAAATAAATTTTAGGTTTAAAGATAAAATATTATCGGGTAAGAGAGTATATGAATAGATATTATATGCTCATAAATCATTTATTTTATTTTTTACATATATTTAGTTTTATTTTTTTTATATATGAAATGATCTCATATGATATTAACAAAACAACTGTATGTTCTTATATATAAATATGAGCAGGGGCGAAATCAAAATTATAAATCGAGAGAGTCAAGAAATAAGCAAAAGACATGAAAATAGCAAGACAATTTCAGAGTTTTGATATTATGTGTCCCATATATTTTATAATCTTTTCTTTTATTTTTATAAGAAACAAAGGATCAAATACTTCAAAAAAAAAAGTAATGTTGATAAGTTAACTAATATAATATTATTTGGTCTAATAATTAAAAAATTCAAAACTTTGTATCTTTTCTCAATTTTATTCAAAACTTTAAATTCTGTCAATTTTATTTTAATTTTTAAAATTAGTTATAATTATGATCAATTCTTAAAATTGAAAGGCCTAATGATCTAAAAAAAATTCAAAACTTTGTGTTTCAATTTTGTCAGAAACTTTAAATTATATAAATTTCTATAAATAATTTGAATTTAAAACAATTTCAGCTCCATTTACAGTCTCATAAATAAGATAAATTATATTATTTTTTTAAATAGTACGATAAATTAATTACATTCATTCATATAAATTGTCCTTCTTATTTAAATACTTATACAAATCAACCATAAATTAGACTTTATAACAAATCAATTTATTATTTTACTTGATAAAAAATCTCTGCACATGTATTAAATTATTTTATTACAAATAATTTATATAAATATTATAAAATCCATTTTATTGATAATTTATTATATTATAAAATTCATTTTTTTTAATATTCACTATTTTGCTTAAGGGGACTTAGGAAATTTCAGAATGGATATCGCAGAATTACTAAAAAATTTCAAAGATTCTTATAATGAAATTAAAAGAGGAAAATTGTAACTAGATGGTGAAGGAATATAGAAAAATTAATTTGAAATTAAAATAACTCAAATTAACTAATGAATTAGTGGAAATAAGGAAATAAGTTTAGGTGAGATATCTAGTTTGCACACCTTGTAGTTTTTTATTTTTAATAAATTCTATAAAACTCCAATTTCAAAAATTCTTTTTCCCACATCACCAAAAGACATTAATAATTAAAAATATTTTCAAGTAAAAATGGATTTAAGAATGTATCTAAAGATCAAATGGAAGATAAGTGAAAAAGATGAATTTAGGAAAAATGATAAGTTTGTAATAATTAGCAAGTCCAAGCTTAATTAAGCGTAATTAATTAGCATCCAAAGTTAATATTTTGACTCAAAGAGAGCTGACCATTTGGAGAGTTTTAGATCAAAAATATTATTTTTTTATTTTATAAATTCAAATTATACAACTTGGCAATTTATTCACTATAAAAATTATTAATGAAAAAATGAAGGGAATTATTGCATAAGCAAGGTGACATTATAAATCAAGATATATTTATGCTTAAAAATAATTATTAAAATTATTATTGGTCATAAAATTAATTAAAATTCTATAAAAAGAAACGAAAAAAAAAATTGTGATAAGCTTCCCCTCCCCCTCCCTTTCTTCCTTTTCCCTTCATCTTTCTCTCTAAATTTCTTTAGATTAAGCTTAGGAAAAGTCATAATCATCATTTGGTAAACTTGCTTTAGTGATTGAAGTTGTAGGAGTGAAGGAAAACAAGTAAAATTGAAGAAGGTCTTCAAGTTTCCTCTAAAGTAAAAAAAAAAAAAAAAAATTCAAAATTTACTAAAATAATTATTTGTTTAATTTTAATAATTAAATAGAGCATGAATTAGAGTTATATGATCTGAAATTAGTAGATTAATTAATGAAAATGAGTAGATTAATTTAGTGAAAAAATTGTAAAACATAAAATATTAGGTTAGAGTAAATTAACTAAACATGAACAGTATAGAATAGAATAACGTGTCTTAATTTCTGTAGGCTGAGGGGCAGAATTTGATAAAATAGAAAACATAAAAATTATAGATATATATGTCTAAATTATATGTCTAGAAAGAAATTTTATCAAATTCATAACGTATTTAGAGATATAGGTCACTGAATAAGACTATCTCGGGTTAGGATTTCTACTGAGAAACTCTACTGAATTCTATAATTTTGAAGACTTTAAGATCAAATTCAAGAAAAACTCAAAACATAAAAAATGTTCTTTTATGTCTTAGTTAAATTTATGTGAAAACATAACATTATTTGGATACTTACACTCTGAGTTGCTAATAAAAAAGTATTGATTGCCTGGATGAAATTTGCAAACCAGAATGCAGGATATATGACAAACTTAGAAATTTCACTATAAATGGATTAGTGCTTAGAAAATATGATATTTGGATATGTTATAAACTCATATGTCTAGTTTAATTAGGAAAAATAATTGGAACAATTGGATATTTGTAGCTAGAGAAATGAATAAATCAAGTGGGGTTGCCAGTGTATATTATAGGATAAAATTAAGAGTTTAATTTGATACTTTCAAGTTGATTAAGTATTAAACCCATGTTAATTAATTTTACAACTAACAAGGGAAAGGACAAAGAGGATGAAACCTTATATAATCCTTTTTGTTTAGGCTAAAGGAAGAAAGGAAAACTTTTTAAAATTTTGATTTAAAGGTGAGTACAATATATTGCTTTGCTTGAATTGTGCCTAAATGATTTAATTGAAATTCCAAGCTTTGAATCTTTGATTGACCAAACCTTCATTGTGAATTTATTTCTTTTTATTGTTTCTAAATGTCCATTAATTTCATTCTTAAGACCTTTGTGCATTGTTAAAATTGCTAACTCATTGAAATACCTTATATATTTAATTGTGTATAATTTGTTCCTTATAATTAATTTTAACATAATTGTTCTTGATCCTTTATTGTTACCTTAAAACCATATTAAAATGCATAATTAATAAAATTGTATCCATTGGAATATAAACTCCAACTTGTAACCAACCTTTGCTTCATAAGCCTTAACTTGTTTTGTTACCTTAATTGATAATTTAATTGATTAACCATTTTTATTACTTATTACTTCTTGATATCTAAATTTGTTCATATTGTTATTTGAATCCCTACTGATTATCAATGACAGAACTACTCACTCGGCGGAGTAGTGTCACACCCCAACTCCAGTGGTGCGACGGTCCTAGGGTAAGGGTAGGCTTAAGGCCACCATAAACCCGTAGAACTCACATATCATGAATCTCATATACAATTATATCAATTACAATATCATATATTATCATACAATAATCATTCTATACAATCAATTTAACATTATTCATATCTTTACCATTATCATTTCATAGCTTTCTCTTGTTCCTTAATGTTCAAAAGATGCATCTCACATCACTAAGGAACAAAAGTACCCATAAGGTAATAATTCATACATCAAATTATTGGTATCCTCAATGACTGACTACGGAGCTCTAGAATATACTCCCAAATACATATCATGTCATAGTACCAATTAATGAATAAAAAAAATATCTCAAAAAATTTTACAATGAAGCTTCTTGGAAGAATGGATCAAGAAGCTGGATCTTCTCTATTAGCTCCTTCACGAGCTATGCTATCACCTGAAATCCACAGAAGAGGAGTGAGCTTTCAACTCAGTAAGATATGGACATTATAAATCAAGAATCTGAATATCGAATCATGGTCATGAATAAATATTTATATATATAGGTATGAAAGAAACATAAGCTTTACTTGAAGGAATAAGAGTGTTCATAATAATTTGGCAGTATCAAATCATATCATAAATCGAATCATGGTTCATATTTAGAATATAAAATGCCCACAAAGAATGGCATTATCAAAACTCATCTGATAGAACTGATCTCATATCATAACATAAGTATCAGTAGCCTTGCTACTTCAACGTGAACGCATGCTTGGCCAGGCATACGCCTAGAGCTCATGGTCCCTTCTAGGTGGAACACTGATAAAAACCCTATCAGCTGGGCTCTCGAAGTGCACAATGGACTAATGAATTTACTCTCATTGGGAAGAGCATTCTATCCATGGGTCATGGGGTTGCAATCTCATAGGTAGCATATTGGTCGCAAGACCATCATTATTTATCATCATTCAAATTGGGTTTACAACCAAGAAGTATATGAACTTG
>CANXYC010157423.1:0-16724 GCA_948193065.1 Aleurites moluccanus | reverse complement strand
TATATATATATAAGTGTTAACCATCACAACACTCCACCTTCTTTATATAATAAATTATATTTATTATATAAATTGTTTTAAAAATTTTATATATAAGTTGGGTGGACAACTTTGATTGGCTTAAGGAGAGACAACTAATTAGAGGTTGTTCTTGAGCTAACCAGACAGAGGTTTTATTGGGGGAGAGAGAGAGAGGACGGTGACTTGATATGCTTGCCTTCGGTTGGCGGTGGTCATCATCTCCTCCCTCGTCAGGAAGGCTATCCTCCGACGAGTCAGTAGCCATGAAAACCACCAAAAACCACTATTAGATAGCAAAGAACGCCCCATCTGAAGCTCTTGAACACGTCTCGCCGATAGAATATTACAATATTGATTTTGGTTGATTTTAGCCATGTTTTCAAACAATGTTGGAAAGCTTGTGATCCAAAAGTATTTCTAAGCTTATCTCGACTTGTGGGATGCCAAATATTGTCAAAAATGAAGAACGAAGATTTCAACTTTGCACCTTTTGAGGTATTTTCTAGTAAATATTGGAGAATGGGTTGACACCGCAGACAGATTTGAGACATGTGGATCGAGAGCTACACAATAGTATAAATTCCTTTGCCAACTGCCATCGTCGATGGTAGCGCATTGCCGGTTAGTCATCAATGAGTGGACCCAATGCACCATCATGATCCAAAAACTCTAATATGTTGCCTTCCTCACTTACATCTGTGGTGTTTTTTGCGGTGATGATCTAGATTCTAACCTAAGGTAAATCAATAAGGAATAACCAAATCGAAAAAAGAGTCGCCACTCAGTTCGAGGTGTAACCAAGACCACAAATTCAATGCATTTCCTTCCTTTAGGAAATAAGTGGTGATTTTATCCTTGGCTAAGTACTAGATCACCTTATCTAGAGATCAAGAAAGGAAACCAGGTACGGATTGGGGAATGTGTTAAGCATACCAGCCCATCTAGCTATTGGTTAGCCTCCTTATTTAGCTAGAAGTTCAGATAGAAAATAACCTAGATATACCCTAATTAATCAATTCAAAAGTGCATCACCCAAAATTCATAATCCATAAGACATAAAAGTAAATTCTATCATGACACGTGCTTTGACTGTACCAGAAACTAGACCAGGCATAATTCTAGGAAATATTGGAGGAGTTACAAGCAATCTCACATAAAATAACATCCTTAGACAAAATTATACAATATATAATTAATCGTACAACCTTATAAGACCCTTCCGAAATATCATCTAAAATAATAATATTCTTTGTATATTCAATAATTTACACTAACCCTAAAAAAATGGAAGAAGAAATGAAGTCTCTAACAACCTATCACATATATTTGCACAATCCATTAAAAATAAAGCATATTCTATAAGCATACATCTAACAACTTAAAATAAAGAAAGGAAAAGATAAACGAATTTATACAATTATATTATTAACAAGGCTTTTAAAGCCTTAAACTTGCTTTTGGGCTTTAAAGCACTTGGGCCTATTCATTCTTACTCATGCTTAGGCTTTATGAGTCTTATTTTATTTATTCAATTATCGCATCCCTACATGGTTAGTCAATTCAACAAAATACAAATCTAATATTCTTTGCAACATAATCAAACTTCCTTCAATCAATCATGTCAACATTCATACTTACTTTTGCATGATACAAAACATTTAATTAAGCCATTTTAATTCTTTTGGTTTACGTGTATATGATCAAAACATGTCAAAAATAGTAATCTAATTATTCTTAAATCAATTTTTTTTTAAACATCTAACCTAATCATGGCATACTAATCTACAAAACATACTTCTTTTTTACATGACAACCAAGTTCGTTTTTAATCAACTATGCTTTGTTCATTTTTAGATTCATGTTTAAATCATGCATTCATAACATTATTCAAAATATTCAACAAAAATCAATAACCATTTCATCATATAATTACATTTTAATCTACATAGAACTAAGCCATTCATGCTAAAAATGATTTTTATGCAACATGCATGCTTAATCATATGAATTTAAGCTAAAATGTTTTATTTATCAAACTAATTCATTTAGGCCAGTAGCTATTCATACCATTATGTTCATTTTAAAGTCATTTTAACATACATTTAATCATACCATATTATTATATAGTACCAAGCATACTAAATTTCAAGTTTAAGACCTAAACTAAGCAATATGGCATCAAATGTATAAAATCAGAATTATATCAGTACCAACATCCTAACATGCATCTAAATTAATTAAAATCATTATTTAATTACTTAAATTATGTTTTATAAGTTTACATTTACCATGTAAGAAAAGCATCAAAGAAGCCTTAAAATCATAAAACAAGGAAGAAAAGAGGAATTAGGGCTCATGGCGGGCACCCTTATGAAGGGCCATCTGGCCTTTCTCCCTTTGAACATGTCCACTATGGTCTTTTGGCCATTTTAAGAATATCGGATCCAATTTTTGATACCCTATAATTCTGATCACCCAAATCTTTTATTTTTAACTTTTCCAGGGGTTTATACTCTTTAAAAATTAATTTTCAACTTTTATTAAATTTAAATAGAAGCTTATTCAAGGTGTGTGTGTTCATACAAAAAGTGACCCAAATCATATCATTTTAAGCTTTCTTTCACATTTAATTCTTAATTTATTTAATAAATATGATTATTGAATATTAAAGATCATTATTTAAGTTCTTAATTAATTCAAAATTCATTCCTATACAAGAATTTCAAATAAGAAATAGGATCATATGGATTGTAACCCAATCCATATGATTATGACAATTAATTCACATTTTACAATCAAGGAAAAAAAAATAGAAAATACTCAAACCTGGATGCATTAAAACTTGGCAAATCACCCATAGGCTTTTGTTCTTCTTGAGGACTGTAGGATGAACTCGGATTCAAGAGCGTTGATTGTTTCATAGAAGTTGTTTGGCCACCGAAATTGCTTTGAATTACTTATTGTTTTTAGGAACACTATCAAGAATCTTCTTTGGAAGAAGTTTAGAAGAAGAAAAGAAACTAAAGTTCTAGATTGATTTTTCATTTTTTGAAGAAATGCTTAATTCAAAGAATTTCTTTCTTGATTTAAAGAACTTGCAAAAATTGATTTTCAAAGAAACTAATTCAACTAAAAAAAGTGTTTTATTTAAGAACTCAAATTTTTAGAATTTAATTTTAAATGTTCAGTTTTAGTTTTCTTTATAAAAGGCTTTAGAATTCTTAAACTTAGGTTTTTTGTCTAAATTTTTGTACCTTGAACTAGTGAGGGTGAATATGTATTTATAGTCTTCAAAAACTGCCTTCACCTCACCTAAATAGAAAGAAAACAAATTAAAATTTCCTATTCAAATTTATTTAAGCTCTTAAACAATTAGAATTCTCAAATAACTCATCTAACACTTTCTAATTAGCTTCTAGGTTACTTGCTAACAAAGGACTTTAAAACTTCCTTTTTAACTTTTAAAGCAAATCTTCCTTTTTAACAAAAATACTAAAAAATAACATCTTGTAGAAGCTAATTAGACAATAACATAGACCTGAGGGCCTCAAAATCTAAAGAAAAATCAGACTAAGAAGCTGTAGCATAGGCCCAAAGTGAGCCACTATTCGCCCAGGGGCTTTGGGCCGGGGCGGTCCAGCAAAGGGCCATCCAGCCCTGACGACTTGCTGTAATCAGGTCCGCAGGCCTCTGACGCACCCGCTTTTATGTCAGATCTTCGAACATGACTCGAATCTATCCAAAATAATTTCAAACAATATTTTAACTCTTTTTATTAAGATATTAATCCAGATCAGCCTTGGGTCGATATAGGTACATTGGCTTGCCGCGATCGGGTTCATTGGCTTCTCATGGACCTGAAATCATTTCATTTGTGTCTGAATTTTTGGATATGCCAAAAACAACCTGAAATCATTTTAAATAAGATTTTGACTCTTTATAAAAAATTCAAATCATCAATTGCTAAAAGGAACTTAGCAATTTCATCAATCCAAAGAATAAAAGCAATCCTTTGAACAAACAACTCCATCACACAATCTCGACTCTTGATACCACATCATCGGGCTTCAGCTCGGGCTCAAGGTATATTAAAATTCGATGCTAAAAGTTTTCTCCCACTTTAGTAGGTTTGTAAAGCATGTGTGCTAGTGGACACAGTACAACAAAAAATGCTAAAGTTTATATAATCATTCAAGGTTAGGATGTGTAAACCTAAACCTTACCATTTTGACATATGTCAGTCGTATTGGGAATTTCTTTTTTGTCAATGCAAATTCGCCTTATTCAGGGAAGCCATCGAAACATTGAGGAAATTTTCATCCAAGTAATGTAAATATACTCATGCCATTGAGATCTTGAAGAACTTTCATCCAAGCAATGTAAATATACTTCTTCCATCGAAATATTGAGGATCTTATATCCAAGCAATGTAAATATAATTCTTCCATCGAAACATTGATGATCTTCTATCCAAGCAATGCAAATATCACCGTTCCATCGAAACATTGAGGATCTTCTATCTAAGCAATGCAAATATAATTCTTCCATCAAAACATTGAGGATATTCTATCCAAGTAATGTAAATATAATCTTTTCATCGAAACATTGAGGGTATTCTATCTAAACAATGCAAATATAATTCTTCCATTGAAACATTGAGGATCTTCCATCCAAGCAACTCAAATATAATTCTTCTATTGAAACATTGAGGAACTTCTATCAAAGCAATGTGAATGCATTAAGGAACTATTATCCACACAATGCAAATATAATTCTAACATTGAATGTATTGGGGAACCTATTTCCCAAACAATGTTAATATTTCTCCCTCCGAGAAGTTCTTCTTCCTATTATTCGTTTTCTAAGCCCTCACCTAATCATTCCCTTTTGCTTTCGGGACTTCACCCTTATTTCCTTTACTTTGGGGTCCTCACCCTTCTTTCTTTTGCTTTAAGATCCTCATGTTTCTTCTTTTGTTTAAAGGACATTACCTTTATTTCTTTTGCTTAAAGGTCTTTATCTTCTTTTGCTAAAAGGTCCTTACCTTTATTTTTTTGCTAAAAGTTCCTTACCTTTATTATGTCTTAATAACTTTTTCTAATAGTGTTGCTTAAGTACTTAAGTATGTACTTAAGGAATCTTCCAATGCAATTTTATCTTCATCCAAGATTCTTTCAAGACAAGTGAGAGTGATTCTCCTCTTTTCTCATTTTCAAGTAGTGATGCAACTTTCAAAACTACTTTTTCAACTTCCAAAATATTTTTTAGTTTCAAGATAGTGAATCTTCACTTTTATGACATCTTTTTCTTTCTTCCAAGAAAAATGTTCCATCTTTACATCACCTTTTTCTTCTTCCAAAATTTTTTATTTTCAAGATAATGGGTCTATATTTTTTCAAGACAACTTTTATTTCTCTCTTCCAAGAAAATATTCTATTTTCCTGTCATCTTGATATTCTTCTAAAATTTTCTATTTTCAAGATAATAGGTCTACATTTTTTTAAGACAACTTTTATTTCCCTCCTCTTCTTCAAATTCTAGTTTTCCCACTCTTGATTTCATCTATAAATACCCACTCTTAGGAAGCATTTTCTTCATACCATTTCTTTTGTTAAGGCTAAACTCTTTCTCATCAACTATCTTCTTTCCTATAAGCAAACTCATTTTTTCTCAACTTTATCATGAAAATAACATCCTTCTCTCAAATTCATAGAAAATTTAAAAGGTCAACCCCTTCTTCCTTTCCAAATCTTCATATGGTGGAGCCTTCTTATAGGGAATATGTATTCTTTTCCTTATCTCTTCATGGCTTAAGACAAGGTAATGAAATTCCTCTTTTAAATGCTTTTCCTACTCATTCTTGCATAGAGTCTCCTATTAAAATCAAATATGAGAGTAGAAGTATGCACGAGGCAAGGTCTTGGTATGATCAACTACCAAGAGTGGTCCAACTCCAAATTAACTCAACGAGCTTTGATCTTTTCATCTTTGGTCTCTCTTCTTCACAAGTGAGATCATATTCAAATGCTCTAACTGCCATCATGGAAATGTGGATGGATTTCACTCATACTTTTCACCGTTCCATTAATGAAATGACTATTTCCCCATTGGATTTTGCCACCATTACGATAATTTCTTTTAAGGATGAACTCGTTCCATTTGATGCTTCCTTAAGTGAAGGTAATTCCTTAATCCAAATAGAATACATGAATGTTCTTTTAGGGGTTTTGCTTTGTCCAAGAAATGGATGCATCTCTTATATCGAGCTAAAACGCTTTGGTTTTGAAAGATCTATTACTTCTCCAAAGCTTGTGGACCAATAAGTAAGATGATTTCTTCTCTATCTTTTTGACACCACATTTTTTGCCAATACTTCCAATACGTTGGATCTCTCTCTTATGCCCCATCACAAGATCTTACTAAAGTCGAACACATGAATTGGGGATCCCTAGCTCTTTCACATCTTTATTCTTATATGGACCAATCAAGTAGATAAAGAGTGGTCCTAGGTGGCTATTGGAAGGTCATTGAGGTAAATCTTCTTACTATCTTATTTTCTTTCAACTAATCTTTCCTTAATATCATGCTTATTTTTCTCTTTTCTTTTTAGATATGGATGTATGAAGACCATCTTTAAATGCCACCCTTTATCCTAAGAGACTACTTTAAAAATTCCTCAATCTTATGATAATGAGGAAATAGAGGAACTAGCTCCAAATGATTACTTTCTAAAAGGCAAAGCTTGGATAGGAAGTAAAAAAATATAATACCCTAGGAAATACAACCATAATTGAATAATAACATAATCAATTATTGGTCTGGGAATATCGAAATAACTAAAGATAATTTTTAAAACATAGTTAGAATGTATTTGTGATACTGTCTTGGAAAATGTCAGTGTTAATAACACTACCCAAAGAAATAACAATCCGGTTGACAGATGAATTTCTTATTCAGACCAGGGGATAAAGAATCATATATTTATATATGAAATTATGGTGAAAAAAAAGAGGTGAAAAATATTTAGAAACACTGGAAATTTAAGTAATGACAAAATTATAAATAAGTTAAACTTTAGGGGTATAATGAGAAATCAACTGTTTGAGTTTCAGAATGGCTCTGAAACTATTTTTATAATAAAATACAAATAAAAAGAAGATATTTCAGTTTTCACTTTTAAATTTAATTCTCAACAGAATTGTCAGAATAAATTACAGAAGGAATTGGGGTCAAAGTCCAATTTATGGATAGTTTGAGGACTTATTTATAATTTTCCATTTAACCCACCTATATAAGCAACACTTAGGAATTTTTTTGGCCATTTTCTCTTTTTCCTTTAGTCTTGGCCAAAATACTCTCACCAATTCTCCATCAAAATAGTTTTGCAAAATCAAAAGAAACCTAAAGAAAACTTGAATCAAACCATTAATCCTTTGATTTCCAACCTTGAATCACTTGGAAAAAACAAAGAATTTCAAGATTTGTTGGCTTGTAGATTTCATCCCAATCTTCATCTAGAGGTAAAGAATTGATTTGTTGGGTTTTATGATTGATTTAGGTGTACTTGATGATAAATTAGATGGGTGTTTTATTTAATTGCATCAATTAATACATTTGATAGGTTTTCCCTAAATTGAAAACCCTAGGTTGAAGTTGTAAGAGTTGAATCTTTGATTTAGTGTTAGTTAATGTTAATTAAGCTTAGATTATGTTAATTGATGGCTAATAGATGGATTATATTTGATTGGTTTGATGTAGAAAGTGAAAAATTAGAAAGTTGCCATTTTTGCCTACTTTGAAGAAATTAGTGGCAAATCAATTTTGCTAGGTGATTTAAAGTATGAGGTAAGTTTAATATGCATCATTTTTTATGCCTAATGTATTGAAATGTTGTTTGGAAACTTGCTCCAAAAAGCCATGTTTGGCCGAACCTACCTAAGGCATTTTTGCCTTGATTTTTGTCTTGTTTTCCTATGATTTTCCATGCCATTTTGATTCCTTTGATTGTGTTTATTGTTGGCTAATTGATGTTTGTTGTGTTGCCTACAATGTGAGATGTTTGTTGATAGTATAGGCAATGTCAATGTTGCACCATAACCTAGCCAATTTGTCTATCCATTATTGCACACCAATATTGCACACCAAGTGTTTGTTGAAATGCCTAGTTCAAAATCCATAGGCCTACCATTGATTTCTTCCAGTTGAATGCCATCATCGCTAGCGACATTGGCATGCCAATTGAGCCAACTTCTTGACTTGATTTGTCCAACTTTTGATTCATCCTAATGTTAATTGCTAATCGTAATACTATTGTTTATTGATTCTTCTATTATTTATTCATTGCTAAATTGCAGCCTCGTTGATTAAATTCACGAGCTACTATATTGATTTGTTCTATGCTCTTATTGATTTTGATGAGATTTGACAGAGCTGCCTCTCCGATGGGGTAGTGGGTATATATCGTCGGTAATGTGCGTATCGTATAATGATACCCTAGCTGGAAAGGGTTAACAGTCCTAGCCATAAGACCTGATCAGTCTTATGTTTATTGATACATGATTGATACATGTGATATGAGTTTCATGGCCCTTTATCTATCTTATCCATGTGACATATCTTTCATTGACCTGATTATTGATTTTACAGTCATCTATTGTAATTTGATTCTTTATTCAGATATTGTTGAGCATATTGATATTATTTGTTTATTTGCCTATTATTTATTGATATTCCAGTCTTTACTTTTGGTTGATGCATATTAGATTCACTGAGTATTTTTATACTCACCTTTTCATTGTTTCCCTTTTCCAGGTGCAGAGTAGGAGGTAGAAATCCCAACTTTTGGTTCCCCATAGATTCCTACAGTATCTATAATGACAGTGTAAATATTTTGACACTGTATTTTATATGTATTCTATAGTTGCTACATGGGTTGTATAATGGCATAGTTAGACTATAATTATGTATGTATGGCATATTGTGGAGTTTAATTAATATTATGGCATGAGATGATGATAGTTACAGTCAATTGCAAAATGAATTACGGATAGATTATAGAATGCCTGAATGGAACTTAATTGAGTAATTGAATAATTAATTGATAGTATTTGATTATTGTATGTGATACTGGGTTCTACGGGTGCCGGTCGCCTTTGGCATCTCCTGCATCCTAGGACCGTCATGTTCTGAAATTGGGATATGACAAAAACATCCCTAAGATTCCCTTTCCAACCTATAGGCAAAGACTTAATTCCCTCTATTGGGATGATGTAAGCTATCTAACTTATGAATCTCAAATTTGGTCACAACCCTTTATAATGATTATTCTTTGATTTAATTTTTATATGTTGTGGAGCATGAAGAATTTACTTCTTTCCTCTTTTATGCGGTTCACTTAAGCTGTTTAAAGATCCTTCTTAAGGGCCTGTCTACCCTTGAATGGTTTTTTGGTAAGAGAATATATGCTTGGTTCCTCAGCCTAAAAGTTAGAAAAGTCCTTATTTCACATTCCCTTTTTATATTCTAGACTATAACTTTGGAGAGAGAGGAACTTGAAGAAGCTTTAAGGCGGGTATGGATTGTAGTCCTAACTAGAAATCCCCTAGTGAAGGTAGGGAGTACTTTGACTTTATTTCTTCTCATCTCCTTGGGTCTCTCCCATTATCTCTTGCTCCCTCGAGCTCTGAAACCTACACCCAAAAACGAGTTCTCAAGGACTTGGCTAGTTCCTCCCACCCTTTTTTTCAAGCAAACATGACCATTTCTAATGGAAAGGTAGTCGTAGGGGAGGTTCAAGATCTAGTCAACTTGGGAATTATGACCACTGGTGCTAGTAGGAATTTTGTTTAAGAATAACTATCTACTAAAAACATGCCATCGGTGGCTTTCTTTCCATCCAATGCTACCTATGTAAGTGATTATTCTTTCTTGCTTTTCAAGTACTTGCAATTTCCTAAAACGCAAACTAATGCAACTTCTTAGTTTCCTAAGAGTATGGTCGAAAAGCTACAAAAAACCTTATACGCCACAAAAACTTATATTTCTAACTTATCAAGGAAGACAAGAAAAACAATTGTAATAAAATTATTCTATCCTAGCAAATATATGAATGTATGTCATGCATGAATAACAAACTCAAATGTTTCATATTCTATGTTTTTTTTTTTTAAGAAGAATAAGAAATGGAAAGAAAAGGCTAAATGAGCCCTTTAAGTCGCTTTTTCAAGTTTTCAACTTAGCAAGCAACTTTTTTTTTCCTTCAATATAATATTTCTTAAGGTGATCTAAATTAATAGGCCTAGTGAACTCATTGCTATCTAAGTTAGATAACTTAACCACTCCACAAGAGAACTTTTTGGTTACTAATATGGACCTTCCTAATTTGACTTAAATTTCCCTCTAGGGTTTGTATGAATTGGACTAATTTGCTTAAGTCCCCAACCTTTATCCTTCTAGGCTTAACATTTTTATTGAACACATAGCCTTCAATCTCTTTTCATCTAACAAAGCTAACTTTGAATATTTGTTCCTAATCTTCCCTTATTTAGGAATATCTGTGAATACATGATTTTGCACCTTAAGTATATTCGGACCCTGCCAGACTGATCAGCATTAACCAGAGGTCAAACTGCCTTTGGATCTTATAACACTTGAGATTTCTTTTGCTTGTATATATTCTAAAATACTTGTAATGATGTATATAAAATTTGTTATGGAATGTTTATTTTGGAAGTGAGATTTGTTTATTTTGATTTGAATTTTAGAGTTTGTGTTTGTACAGAATTTTGCGAATTTATGTTTAAAGCTTTGAAGAAAGAATTTGGGATGTGTTGTAGTCTCATGTGTCTAGTTTAAGTAGAAGGAAGAATAAAGGCATTTAGACTTTTGTAGCTCAAGATATAGTTGGTTTAGCGTGTACTACCGAAGTGAATTTTTTTCAGCTTCTGTCGTGATTAGTGTATGTGAACAGCGCATGTGAACAATGCACGTGAACAGTAAACTCATGATTTTAATTGGCAGTAGCTTCTTTCACTTCCTTTTCCTCTTCTTTCTTTCCCATTTCCTATTTCTCTCAACCATAAGTCATTTTTCTTCATTTATATGGTCTTAATACTCCAATTAAGCCTTATTAATGTTAGAAAACACCAATTAAAGACTATAAGAGTATCAATTCAAGCCAAATTCTTCAAAATTTCATTGGAGGAGAAAATAAGGTAATTTTCTCAAATCTTCTCTTTAGCTTGAGTTAAGTTCTTTGTTAGCTAGAATAGTTATTTTTAAGTTGTGGGTGATCTTTTGTGAGCATTAACGGCTAATAATTATGGTTAGATTTAGTAATATGAAGATTTATGATTTTTCGATGAATAGTGCTATAAATAGTAGATTTTTTCTATAACTATTATTTATCCTCTATTAATGGTTAAATTAATACTAGAATTTATTTATAGAGACTCTAAGAAGGTTAGAATTTATGAAAAATTATTTTATTTGATTGTTTTGAGAAAACCCTAAAATTTGGAATTTTGGGGATTTTTATTTAAGAGAAGATAACTCAAGGAATCAAGGATCTTTTGAATTTGAGCAAGAGTTGAGCTTGATTAGAAAGCTTTTTTTGGTGCTAAGAGGTAAGTGTGGATTTCGTTTCATGTGTATGATTCTCCATATGAAATTTTTTGCTAAAGTATATTATATTCATATATATATATATATATATATGTTATTTATGAATTCAATGTATTAAAATCCTCCTTAAATAGAATCTTTGAATATTGATAATGACTTGGTTATTTTCCTTAGACCGAGTTCATTAATAAGCCTTTGTTATGCATAATATGATATGTTATTTATATATTGTGATCTCTTGATCACTTTTAATTATTGTTGAACCAATACTTGATATGTATATCATGGAACATACATTATAAAACGCTTTTCCCAATGAGAGTTAATTCATTAGTCCAATGTGCATAGAAGAACATGGCTGATAGGGTATAGTATCAGTGTTCCACCTAGAGGGGATCATGAGCTCTAGGCATATGCCTGTGCAAGCATATATACGACGTGAAGGTAGCAAGGCTACCCAAACGTTATGATATGATATCAGTTCTATATCATGTTTATTTGTTAATGCCATTCTTTATAGGCATTTATATTCTTAAAAAGAATCATGATTTGATATTCATATATGTATTATGAGATGATTGGATAGTGCTACCCTTTGTAAGCACTTATAATATTAATGTATATGTTAAGATTTCTTTCTAGTACCCTGGTATATATTCAAGATTTGCTATTTAAGTATTATATATATGTTATTCATTCTGATTGTTCACATCTTACTGAGTTGAAGGCTCACCACTCTTCTGTGGATTTCAGGTTCTAGCTTAGCTCGAGAGAGAGTTAATCTTGAAGATAGAGCTTCTTGATTTTCTTGTCCACAAGAAGACTCTTTTATATAATATTTTAGGATAATAGTTGAATTATATATATATGTATTCATGTCTATGAGAAGCATACTCTTAGAAGCTCCGTAGATGTGTGTGATGTTGCTTATTCTTTTGTTGCCATGGATGGCATTGTAGACTTTTCCTTATTCCATATTGATATTAGAATTATCTTTTGATCGGTAAGGAACAAGAGGAAATGTCATATCAGGTTGATGAGTTATATAAGATATGGATGTTTGGCATAATGCTAGTATGTGTTGTATGTATTATCAAGGATAGCTAAGGGTTCTATGGGTGTACGGTGACCTTATGCCTACCCTTGCCTTAGGACCATAGCACCGATGGTTTAGGGGTGTGACAGAGGTGGTAGGAAACCTATAGGTTTCTCAACCATAAGATAGATAGATAGATGTGTAAGTTCCCTAGCATGAATGTTTGATTAAAATAACTACGGAGCATAGGATTCTGTTTCGTTATGTTATGTATTCTTTGGAATAAATCTGTGTTAAACTTGTGTTATGAGTCTAAAATTACTCTATTTTCCTTATCACTTCAGCAATGTCTCTGCGACGTGGTCGTGGATGAGGTAGAGGACGTGGTAGAGGTCGTCCTAGGCGAGAATTGCCTTCTGAGGAAGGTTCAGTAGGTAGAGTGGGAGGTGAGGAGGTTCTTCCATAGCCACAAGTAGATGTGGTTGGTATGGCTCGACGATTGGATCAGTTGCAGAGAAATTATTAGGTTTTAGATGAGTTCATTACACAATAAAGAGAGCAATAGGTACCTCTAGTACCAGTAGTTCCAGTTGCTCCAGTGGTTCCTCCACCACTACCAGCAGTTGTGCCTTTGGTTGATGAGGTTTCTTTTGAGCGGTTCTTGAAGCTCAAACCTTTCGAGTATGGAGGAGAGGTGGATCCTACAGAGTTTCTGGATGAGATTGAAGAAAAGGTCTAGATTTTGAGGATCTTAGATAGGAGAGCCATAGAGTTTGTTGGCTATTTGATAAAAGCTGAAGTTAAAGACTGGTTCAGAAGGAGTATCCAGGGTAATGCAGATCTTTCTTGGAATTAGTTCAAGGAAAGAGTTATCGAGGAGTTCCTTCCAGAGAGTATGAGGGAGGCTAAAGCTGTTGAGTTTGAGAGATTGGTTCAGACTCCTAGTATGACTGTTTCAGAATATGCAAAGAAATTTTGCAGTTGAGTAGATTCGCTCTAACTTTAGTTCCTACAGAGGCAACACAAATTCAAAGGTTTCGTAGAGGACTTATAGCTCCGTTGTTTAAATTTCTAGCTGCTCTTGAGTTTGACTCATACTCTTGGTTTGTGGATAAAGCTAGAGTGATTGAGAATAGAGAGATGGAGGTTAGATTAGAAAGGGAAGAGAAAAAGAAGGCGAAGATTGGGAGTTCCTCCAGACAGGTCAGTGGAATGAAGAGTATTGATGTTTCACCTCAGTTTGCTCTCCAAAGCGGATATAGAGTACTTTCAGAGAGATCTTAATAGAGGCAAAATTCCTCTAGACCAACACCTCAGATGAGTTATGGTATTGCCAGTTTAGCGCCACTTAGGACTACTATTCCTCATTGTCCTATGTGTGGCAAGCTTCACAGAGGTACTTGCCATTTTGGGACAGGTTTATGCTACGGGTGTGGACAGCAGGGTCACTTGCTTAAGGATTGTCCACAACCTTCTTTTAGCCTCAAACTTCTCAGGCTTCAGTCCAGATGGATAGGAGAGTTGTTGGTCAGTAGTCCGGCATAGGCTAAGGTATTTTGGGTAGAGCTACAGAAGGAGGCAGAAGATGAGGTCAGACAGTTGGTCAAACTACAATTCAAACACCTTCGGGTAGAGGTAGAGGGAGAGTATTTACTTTGACACAACAAGAGGCTCATACTTCTAACACTGTGATTACAGGTATTCTTCCGATCCAAACTTTAAATGTGAGAGTATTATTTGATTCAGGAGCTTCATATTCTTTTGTTTCACTAAGAAGTTAAATATGCCATGTGTATTGCTTGAAAATGCTTTGGTTGTATCTACTCCTTTCGAGGAAGAGATAGAGGTTCAACACTTTTATCAATCTTATGTAGTTAAAATAGATGGTAAGAGTTTAGAGTCATATTTGATTGTAATGCCAATACTTGAGTTTGATGTAATTTTGGGCATGGATTGGTTGTCTAAGTTTTATGTATCCTTAAATTATCATGAGAAGAAGTTAGTGTTTAAGCCACCTTCGGGTGAGGAATTTGAGTTTCAAGTGGGAAGGAGTGAAGTACCCTATAATGTGATATCCGCCATCGGAGTGAGGAGATTGATAAGGAAAGGTTGCCAAAGATATTTGGCATACATCCGTGATACTCACAAGGAAGTAAAAGACTTGCAGCAGATTCCTGTTATTAGTGAGTTTCCAGATGTATTTCCTGATGAGTTATCTGGGTTGCCACCGGATAGAGAAATTGAGTTCAGTATTGAGATGCTTCCTGGCACTAGTCCGATTTCTATTCCTCCATATCGTATGGCACCAATAGAGTTAAGAAAATTAAAGACTCAGTTGCAAGATATACTTGACAAAGGATTCATTCGACCCAGCAGTTCTCCTTGGGGTGCTCCTATACTCTTTGTGAAGAAGAAGAATGGAACTATGAGACTATGTATCGATTATAGGCAACTTAATAAGATCACCATTCAGAATAAGTATCCTTTGCTAAGGATAGATGATTTGTTTGACCAGCTGCACGGTGCTAGTCATTTCTCCAAAACAGACTTGAGGTCTAGTTATCATCAGTTGAGGATTCAGAATAAATATGTGTTTAAGACTGCTTTCTAAATGAGATATGGTCACTATGAGTTTCTAGTGTTGCCTTTTCAATTGACTAATGTGCCAGTTGCTTTTATAGATCTCATGAATAGGATCTTCAAGCTACTTTTGGACAAGTTTGTCATAGTATTTATAGATGACATTTTTGTGAATTCTCAGAGTGTAGAAGAGTATGAAGAACATCTTTGGTGGTATTGCAGATTTTGAGATGTAACACTAAGTCCTAACCGAGCCTAGTATAGTTAAGGACCTTCGAAAATTTCTGTTAATTTTATTTGAAATTATTTTGATGTGCTTACATGTGTATTTGATGTTTAGATTCTTATTTGTATAAATAAATAATGATAATAAAATAAACAAATAAAAAATAAAATAGCCAAATTAGGTTACAAAAAATGATAGGACTTTATTGCAAAAGAAAATAAAAATTAGGGATTTAATTGATATTTGGTAAGGACCCAATTAAAGCAAAAGTGTAAGAGGAAGGAGTGAACCACATTTTCACTCATCATGATTCAATGGAACAAAGTATTGGTGCATTTTAATCCAATGGATGCATGTATAGATTGCAAAGTTCACATTTTGAGATTGCTTGCATTGGATTAAGTGGAAAAAGTCCACTAACTATTAAAATACACAAAACAAGTATGCATGTTCTTCTTTTCCATCCAAAACCATGAGCCACCAAAAATTTGAAGAGAAAAGCTCTTCCTTGTTTCGACCATAGGAGAAAAATCAAGCTTATAGTCAAATTCTTTTATGCTAAGGTGGAAATCATCACCAATATCTTCCTTTTCTTCAAGCATAGCTCCAATTTCACTTTGGTTGGAAGTTTGGGAGGATTAGGGTTCGACCATTCTGAGGAAAATCTTAAAGTAAGTTTAAATTTTTGGTTGTTTAATGATTGATTGATATTTAAATGTTGATTTGGATGGTTAATTTGAGGAATTAAACATTTATTGGGTAATTTGCATTGTGGCAGAAATGAATGGGGGAAATATGGTTTTTATGTTTCAATGGAGTAATTGATTCCATAATTGTTGTTATATGGGTCGAATTAATGTTAATTGGATGATGAATTTTAGATTGAATGTCAATTGTGGATGAGGCATTGAAACCGAATGGGAATTAGGGTTTAGGTGTAAAATTTCTTGTAAAATTTTGCAATTGAATGTTTGAATCTTTAATTGACATGGTGAATTGACATTTGAATGTTTAAAATTGAAGAACAAACACAAAAGGAGAAAAACCCCCCTTTGGCCAAATGCCCTAGGTTGGGGGAAAGATGGAATTGGCTTGGTTTTGGTGAAATTGATTGTTTAGATGTGTAATTGGTAACTTGAATTGGTTAATTGTAAGTGTAATTGGAAGATTTAATAATGGATTGAGAAAACCCCCTTTTCACCGAACCTAATTAGGGCAAAAGTGAGAATTTGATTTGAT
>CANXYC010157361.1:0-79703 GCA_948193065.1 Aleurites moluccanus | reverse complement strand
GGGTGCAAGATCAAACCCAAGTGTTTTGGCTAACACTCAAACCTTACAAGTGTTTTCAAGGCTCACACTAAAACCTTTACAAGTGTTTTCCTATTTGGCTCACACTCAAACCCAGGAGAAATACAAAAGAGTAGAAAAAGAAAAATCCCTTACAAAAATTTTCCCAACACTCAAAGAATAGCACAACTAAAGGTGCTTAAACAATTTTAGCACATTTTAAGTAAATACAAGAATTAATTTGATTTAATCTCTCAAACACTTAATCTCTTGTTAATCTCAAGTTCTCCAACCTGTTTGAGCTTCATACTATCTTGTATTTATAGTTTTGGATCAAATATGACCGTTAGGATCCAAAATATAGCTGTTAGAACCATTTCCAACTGCTAGTTTTGCTGTCAAAATCGCGGCGGTCGCAGCCGCTACTTCTTAGTCGCGCCCGCGACTTTTATCCCTGTCAGAGTAACAACTTAATTTTATCATATCTTGAGTTATACAACTCCAAATCATACACTGTTTTTTGTGATAAAAACTTTGAGATGTCTACTACAATTTTGTAGTTTAACTCAACTCCAAAATGATCCATCTTTATGTCTTAAAAAATCATAACATTTTATTGCTACAATTTATAAGACAGTTTGAGCATGCTTCACTAATTCTTCAATATCTCCTTCTATAGAACTCAGAATCACTTGATTCTTTTTCCATATAAAACTAGACATTTATAGATTCAATTATGTGAAATTTCATGCTCAAATTCTTCTTCTATAATTCCCAACAATATTTTCAAATTGCCCCATCTACTCTGTCCTATTCTGGCAGCTTGAGCATAATTCCTTCAAAAATTCATATCTTCATTTTCGAATGTCCAATGCTCAATCCAATTTTTGATCCTAAAACTAAACATCCATATCTTTCCATCCATATATGGCTTGTCCTAATATCTTCTCCCAATTTGTACAGAATTGGATATCACTCCAGACTATGTGTAAATCTGTCAGATTTCCGGTTCGTGCCTTTGAATTTCTCGAGTCACGCCTGCGACTTCATGCGTCGTGCCCGCGACTAGCTTCTCTCCTTTTTAGCTCGAAGAAGAATAAATTTGAATTTTGCCGAGTAGCACCCGCTACTGAAGCTGTCACTCCCGCGGCTTCACCTAGTCGCACCCGCGACTGCTTTGTGTCGTACCCGCTACTGGAGAGAGACTGTTCACTTTGAAGCTACTGGATGATTTGAATTATCTGGACTTTAATTTCGCGCCCGCGACTGGAATGTGTCGCGCCCGTGACTAAAAGCTTTTCAAGGCTGCAACTGACTTTGTCGCACCTGTGACAAAATTTGTTTCTACTGTCGCACCCGCGACTTCTTTGTGTCGCACCCGCTACACACCGAAATTCAGCAACTTATAATTTTCTTCTTGCATCTCTCCAAGTATGCTCCCCCTAAGCATGTGCACTCAATGACTTCTCTTTGAATGTCATTCAAGTCCTTTTGAATGTGTTAACCTATAATTGAGCAATGGTCATGATTTCTCATACCTTAACCAACTTAAACAAAATGTTAGCTCAAATAACATATTTATATTGTTTTGTTATCATTAAAATTAACATCAAGCCCAAGAGAGCTAACAGATTCATTGAATGAAAGACCAAATTCATGAATTTGTATAACAAATTATTTGAGTATGATATTAAAATACTTGTTGAAACTGTGTGATTTCAAATTCATCCTCTATTATTTGGTTTCATCATGTTGAAATCTTCTTATGTAGGGTTTACTTCATATAATTAATTCTATATAGTATTATTGATCTTACTTGTGACAAGGAAAAGTTTTTCGGTGTGCATATAAATGCTTAGGTTATTAGCTATTTCATACGATTTTGAGTAACATAATTATGAGAATTTACTGTTTTGCGAGAGCACTATTACTGTGCAGCTTTATTCTATTAATGATATCATGCATGTATGATCAGCTACTTTTGCATAAAATAAAAAAATAATAAGAAAAATGCTGAAAAAAATGTAGACTTAATAGAATAAATAATAAAGTCATTCAGTGCCTCTAATGAATGCTAGATAGTAGTCCCATTGTAGTGGTGATTTTAACAGAAGCGTTGTCATCACCTGGTAAAGCACCTTGTAAAGCAACGGTGCCTAAAAACTGTTATGAAAAAGAGAATTATGTCACATAATGGTCCTTTTCTAAGATTATGCTTCATGCAGAGTTCAACTGACAAAGCACATTGATTTTGGCTAGGTGATAGAGCCAATAGGTGACAGTAATTTTAATGGATCATTACAAATTAGCCTTGCAGTAAAATACTCAACTCAACTTAGACTTAATCCCAAAATTAATTGAGGTCTGGATTAACTATTTTCACTCTAAACGATTCTAGATGACGTCTTCTGATAATTGTAATACCTCTAAATTATATTGTATTTTTCTCCTCCAAATTAGTTTAGGTCTATCCCTTTCTTTGTTTCTCTCCCTTTATCACGATATGCACAACCTTCCTAACCGAAGTCTCCCTAGGTCTCCGCTTCACATGCTCAAACTAACTTAATCTCCATTCTCTCACTTTGTCCATCCTTACAATTAAATAACTAGAAAATAATTCAAGACATGAGTGCTAAGAGTTTAAAGACTTAGATGAGCCTTATCTATCTGTAACAAGATATTATTTCTTCAATTCTACCTTTTCATCCCATTCACTTATTAAGCATAATATCCCCATGAGAACACAAAAGAGATGTGAACTTTGACTCCCTCAATATGCAGTTTGTTTGTCTTTTCATGTCAACCTTTTCTTTCCTAGTCATTATAAGCACAATTTATTACAAATACCAAAACATTATCATATTGAAACAAGGAAGCAACTTGGTGATCATAATCTAAATCTATTAAAACATGGTATAGTTTCTTACTCCTTTTTGTCAGTACTACACCATCAGTATTTATGTGCAATAGGTCCATGCAAGACATTTCATTTTCTTCAAGAACCTGCATTTTAAATGCATCAGTAAGTTCCCAAGATCAAATTTCAATGATGCAGAACAGCAAATGCAACAAATTGCTCAGAAAAATTTGCAATTACACAAAATCCACTCCATAAAACAACTGCCACAATTCCAAAGGCCTTTGAAATTAACTCCATACCTTGTATAGTTCATTTAAATTGCTCCTAGATATTACAATTCTCCTGTCCTCTTCAATCTGTTTATTGAATGTTCTAAGAAGATCTTCCTCCTGTAAAAGCAGAAAAATAAAGAAATATGTATCAACCAAAAAGATAAATGACCTATAGACAAACATTAAAAGAAAATGGGAAAGTTCTATCATAAAAGATCATAAAAACTCAATTCTTCAGACAGAAGTCTACACTACATAGTTTGATGGCAATAAGTTCTTTCCACACCATACAGTCTAATGATCAAAGTTTCAATTGTAGTTTCCCTTTATATTATTTTTGTGAAAAGCATGCTCAAGTGCACTGGGCAAAACTCATTAAACAAGTGCTTTTTAATCTCAAACAAAAACAGATGCATATAATAGTCATGACAGAAAAAGAAAAGTTTCTGCTTAAAGCACCAAGTCCTAAAAAGCATGCTTTATTAATTGTCAAAAAGGTACTAACATATATGGCCAGTCTCAAGCTAGATAAGAGGCGGTTGTGGCAAGTGACAGCCAAGGTAAAACTGTGTCACTTCTCATGATATGGATCCAATATAATGTTGGGCCATTCCCTAGTCCACTTCTAGCATCATGTTACGTTGGAGCCTGGGTGTAGTGAAAAATAGGCAACAATATAGGCCTATAAACAACAAGCCATGCATTAATACGGTATCAAATAGGTCCAACATTTTAGCAAATACTGTAGTAACTAAATTAGTCTAGACAAAGCATATGAAAAATGGGTTCTTGTATCATAATGGATAGAGGTGAGCAAGGAAACTATCCACCAGAGTAGGATTCCTTTAGGCATATGGAATATTGGATGCTAACAAGTTACTTAAATGGGCAACAGGAAGCAGTAAAGAAGTGTACAACAGGGCACATGGAGGTTATGGGTTTGAAACAGGAATGAGGAGGGGAAAACAACTTCAGAGTTTATTTCAACTTACAATCTTTTCATAGCAAAATCTTTACCTAATACCTTTAGAAGTAGGAAAAACCAAATTTAAACTAACTTCTTCTCCATGAGACCCGACTAAGCTTTTTGTCAGGACTACAAAGTTGTACCAGCAGCAGCACTCACTGCCAACATAGGTTGGCAGACTTGCATGTGAATATTAAAACATGGGCAGGAAGAAGTCAAAGATTTGTGCACATAAGAACAAGTTATGGAACATAAAAAGGAGAATAACAAGTGATGTTCAATATGAGGAAACCATGGAACATTCAAGATCAGCTCCTAAAGTATGAAATACAGAATTTTGATACGAAGGTCAAGACCAAGTGGACAGACATGGAACTAAAAATAAGGAAGGTGGCAGTATAAATTTTAGGTGGGTCACAAGGCAATGGACAACCTTCGTCGCGGATAAGGAAGTGCAAAGGGCAATTAGGTCTATAAAAGATGAAGACAACAAGATTTTGTTAAGGGCATTAAAAAGGGTTGAGAAACCAGTTTGATGAGTTCTCTAATGATAGCCACGTAAAATATTCAAGATCTTATTATTTTGGTAGAAGAAAGAAATGTTAGTAACACTCAGAAATTATGACCTCAAAAGTTAATAAAACTCTAACGAAGTTAAATATGTGTAAAGCATGTGGGCCTGATGAAATCCATATTGAAGCTTGAAATGAGGTAGGAGTTCTGCTGCTGTTCAGATTATTTAATAAGATTTTGTTAACAAAGAAAATGATCATGGAACCAGGCATCCTACCATCTATATTTAAGAACAAGGGAATTGTTCAAAATTGCTAAAACTATAGAGATATGACGTTCACGAGTCACACAATGAACCTTTGTGCAAAAGTAATGAAATGTAGATTTTATACCAGAAAGATCAACCATGGAAGGTAATTTTTCTAATAAAAATCACATTGGATATTCTAATCAGAATTAATTTTTCTAACAAGGAAAAATTAGTTTTTATTCATAGCCTAAATTTTGGACATACTAATTGTTGCACAATGAAGCTTTGGGGAGAGTAATGGAATGAGAATTACGATGTGACACTATCATCTTTCAATCATCTTTAATAATGGTTGTATACCGGGAAGATCAACTGTGATGACAATTTCTCTAATAAGTGAATTGATGGAGAAATTCCAAGAAAAAAGGAAAGGCCATCATGTACATAGGCTTTTACTCATCCAGACTCTCGAGAGAAGTTCTACATTGGTTTTTGGAACGGAAAGGAAAATCTATTAGATGCATAAAGGAGTGGACAGATATTTATGGAGCAGTAACTAATTCTCACACAACTGAGTGTGGTACAAAAGATATCCCTCACACTTGGACTCCACAAAAGATCAGCCTTGAGCCCATATCTTTTTGTTTTGGGTAATTAATGAATTAACAAACATATCTACATACTGCTTGGTGAATGGAGTTTGCAATGACCTAGTTTTAATGCACAAAACATGACTCAAAAGTTAAACCGAAAGTTGAAGTCACAAAGAGCAGGTAGTGTCCAAGAGTTTGAGTTTCAAATTAATTAGAACTACAACAGAGTACACGCATTGCTATTTTAGCAATGGAGAATAAAAAAAGCAATCAATGGGAGGTTAGCTTAAATAATATAGAGGTCTCTTGAAGCACATATTTCAAAAACATACACTATCACACAAAGATATGGGAGTAGCAACCTCTTTCTTACTTACCCCAATTATTAACAGAGCCACCCCAGCCAACTGATTCCCTACTATTCGATCAAGAGAAATGTAGCAACATGTATTAACAATCTTCCCAAAACAACCTCAACTGGAATTGCTATAAAATACTAGATAAAGCTTTAAATTGAAGCTGATCACCCCATCTTAGAGCACCATCAGCTTTCAATTGCAATGGCACAAAAAATAATGACTTTTTCCTATTCGCAAGAAGCATAGCAATGACGACCAACAATGAACATATATGTCGTCGAGATGTGTTCATGTGGTGATAAAGAAAAGTGAAACCCCTGTGTAATGGCTACAAAAGCTTGTAAGTAATCCCTCCATTATCTTGAAGCTCTCATGTTTTAGCGTCAATAATTTGGGAACCTCACAAACAATGGGAATTTAGCTTCAACCATTATGATAACAAATGCTGCTTATGACCCATACAATTTCTTTCCCTTGCCACATTAAGGTATTTTGCATCTCTTTCTTTCTTATATCAATGTCAAGCATATCAACAGAAACAAAAAGGGAGGGGAGAATGAAGTTTTCCCAACAAAAACATCTGAACTAACAGTTTCTAGCCAAGCTAATGTAATACCCCAAGTTACTAACAGTCCAATGTCATAAGATATAATTTATGATATGTACAGTTGAGCTTAAGTATGAGTGAGAGAATTGATTTGAAAATTGATTAAAGAGATAGTGTAATATTAAGAGTATAATATTATACGTGAGATGGATATTATTGATTAATTTCAATGTTTATGAATGCAAGAAATGAAATTGAGGTTATATGATGTAAGAATTAAGTATCATAAATTGAAGACATGAGATTGAATTCAATGGAATGTCGTCCTAGAATTGTAATACATTGAAGATTTGAATCAAAAGTTGTATAAAATGAAGACTGAATTGATATGGAATTGATAGATCAGAATATAAAAGCATAATCAAGTGTAGGCTAATAATGAATCAAGGCTTAAAGTGATTAAGAAAATATTAAGGGATTAGTATTGATAATATATTGAGGTTTCTTTGATATTGGACTATCCAAGAGTAAAAGTTTAACAGAGAATAAAGTGAAAGATTAAGGAAAGATTATGTGAGCTTATAATGTAATGGTTATATGAGTTAATAATGTAATGGTAATTCAAGGGTAAGATTTATTGAATAGAAAGAGTAAGAGTATTTATTTTGGAAGTACATGTTAAAGTAAGGAATCGTATTGATGAAAGGAATTGGATTGTGAATAAGTATGGTTAAGATTGATTGTTGACTAGTTAGCCTAAGATATTGATGCTTTAATCTAATATTATTGGTGTTCTATCTTTAATTGAGAGAAATAGTATTGATTGATTGATCGATCAACTGTAGATTGATTGATTATGTGTTTTAGATTATTTGTGACTAATTGGTTAGTGTATAAGCTTTATTATGCTTAGAATCTTTAAAATTGTTTGCTAAGATAGTACTTTATTGGAGGTTGATAGAATTGTGTTAATTGGTTTAATAACTCCATATACGGTATATTTGGAGACTTATTATTTTGATTGAAATGTTATAAGATTGATCTGTGAGGCTAAGTCCTTGAAGAGACAGCTTTGATGATGATAACAAGCATTACCTATATAGTAACGATCATGAATAATTGTAACAAACGTTACCCTTAGGGCATGAAAATCATTACTGTCCAAAATTGATTGTTAAGATTCAGCATTGAGTAACAAGCGTTACCATAAGGTAATGGGTGTTACCCAACGAGATCTATAAAAAAAGACCACTTTTTCTACAGTTGTGGGAACAACCATTAATTGCCATCTTCTTTTAGATTCTCCTACCTTCTTCCACTTCTTTCTAACCCTAATAATCAAACCATTTTTCTACCATAAAAATCAACCAAAAATTGTACAAATCTTGAATGAAATCAACTAAAGATCCATCAAGAGTCTCCAAGAATTCAATCTTTCTAGAGTTTTCAAGATTTTGAGATAAGGTAAATCTTTCATCATGTTCTTTTTGGTATCAATTGATCCATAGAATTTGTAAAGGAGTTAATTATATTGTTTAAGATTGTTAAATGTAATTTTCAAGCATTGATTTGGAAGATTAAGATGTATATATGAATTTAAGGAAGATAATGAATCATATGTTATGATTTTGTAACTAATGGTTAAATTGAAACTAGAATTCACTTAAATAGACTATAAGAGGTTAGGAATCATAAGAATTTAATTTAGTACTCCTAGAGTTTGTGATATGATCCCAAGTAGAATCCTGTACATATCAGATTTTGATCAATCTTATCTAATTAGTTTTAGTATAATATATTTATGAATTGTATAATTATATTAAAATTAAATATATTAGTAAGTTTTGGATATGTTTTATAATAGTTTATAACCCAAAATAAATTTAAATTTTATTTTTATCTTATTTAGAAACTTATTCTTATCTAGGAAGCTTGTCCTGATTTAAGAAGTTTATTTTTAAATAAGAAACTTAAACTAAGATTTTCATAAAGTTAAGTCGCTATAAATACTTAGTTAAACTCGTGTATTTAAAAGACTTTAGATTTTGATTAATATAAACTTTATGAGAAAATTCTCTAAGTTTTTTGTTCTTGCTAGAATCATTAGAACTTATCAAAGTTAATCCTTTATGGCGTTCTTCAATTATACCAAGGTTCTCTAGTACAGGTTGCATGATCATTTCACTGGTAGTCCCCGAAGTATTGACTACTGCACATTGTCGTCTTTAAACTTTAAAACATAATACAAAAATCTTTCAACTTTTAACTTAGTTTCACTAGCAGTCCTTATCTGTCCAAAACTAATGTTATTTCTATTTTAACCCCCCAAAGTCCTATTTTTCTTTCAAATAAATCCAAAAACCCTCTATTTTAGGCTTTAATACCATTCAAGTGAGTCTGCTCTCTCTCTAATTATTCTGTTCAGAGGCGGAATTACAGAGAGCTACTCCTAAAAATCTTTTAAAGGGTTTTTCTTTTATTTCTGATTTTTTTCAGCTTTTTATACTCGTTGTGATAACGATTATACTCGTTGTGATAACGAGAGCTGGCAATAAGTCCTAAAATGCCTTTGTTCTCAAGGAAAAATTCTTCAAATTCACTCTGTCTAAAAGTCAACTCTTTTAAATTTTTGAACAATTTATCTATAGAATTATTTAGAGAATATAAACGATCTATAATAGAATTTAATAAATCTATTACGAAATCCTTACAATTTAATAAATCTATTACGAAATCCTTACAATTTAATAAATCTATTACGAAATCCTTACCTACACCGTGATTTAGGTGATGACAATCAGGATAAGAACAACCCGAAGAATTACTGGTCATCCAATAAACGTACAAAAGCATCAAACTTTTCTAAATAATGGAAATTATTAAATTCAAGTTTTTGTTCTAGAAAATTTTTCAAGTCTTTCAATCATTTCTATAGTAATATGTAATTCTGTTATTCTTTGTTCATAAATAGCAAAGAAAAAATCCTGCAGTCTAAGACTGACACTCAACTGTTTCCTCCTGGCCTGAGTTACAGCTAGACCTCTAAGCCAATTATTATTAACAGATCGGTTGGAAGACATAAACGTTTAATTATACAATTAAAACATTTATAATATATACCTTTGTAGACCAGGTCCATTAAGATTCCGCAACAGATTTAGCCTTCATTCTAAGCTCGTCACCAGCAATATCTTCAGAGAGATATGGAGGATATGACTTACTGCCCTTTCTTGGTTAGGTCTTACTGCAACACTCCTGAATATCAGACCGTTTTGAATGATGAAAGGTATATAGCAGCAAAATAATCACACAGTGTATTTTATTTCACTCCCCTTCTTCAATAAGCTAAAGAGGTATATTTAGACTTTTTACAAACGAAACTGGTGTCTGTATTACTGTTTGCCAGCTCAAAAGAGAAATAGTACAATAATTAAGATAGGTAGCTGGAATAGTATGGCAGCTTTATAACATTTCAAAATAAAATGGATAGCTGGTGCCTCTAGTACTGTTTTCCAGTTGTATTCATTATAATAATTAAATAAAGACAAATACTGCTTTAATTTTATAGCTAAGAAGTCAGTCCTTATCTGGGGATACGTTCTTTTTATTGAGACCACAAATTTTAAAGCTACTTTGGTAGACAGTGCTTTAATATTTGCAGCAACTTCTGAAAAGCAATTCCTCAATTATCACGTTGAGGCTGACGTCATTGATGACGTTTTTTGTCACTCCATCTGTGAGTTACTGACTGGGGCATCCATACTTTCTCTTAGCTCTGCATATCCTATAGCCATTTCTTCTGCAACACGTTGCTCTCTGAACTGAGCAACCTTCTTCCAGACCTTCATGGTTTCAAGTTGGAAATCCAGACTTGGATCTAAATCCACTAGTTTTAGAAACAATTTTTGTGTTTTTGCTCGTCCCTTAATCATGGACAATACTCTTGTAATGGGAGTATATTGAGACCAGATTATAACAAATATTTTACCATCTCTGAGAATGACATAATTACTTGCATAGATGGCCTTCTCCAGGCTAGCTTTGAAATTTTCAATTCTCACAGCTTGGGTAATAATCTTGTTTTTTTTATACATGGTAAAATAAAAATTTAAATTCTAATTATTAATCTTCTGTGGCTTAACAAATTCTTTAGCCATAATAGGATGAAGATCCCAAATCTGATAAATATAACGAACCGTTTCATCCTCACAACAATTCATAATTGTGCTAATAATATAACTAGTAATTATTTTTGAATCTGAACTCAAGAACTCTAGGGCTTTATGCACAATATTTGGAAGTGATTTACATAGATCTTTATCGTTTTTATTGATCTCGATAATCTCTGTCAGTCCTGCATTTGTGTAGCAAATACTATCTTTCGCCATTTCTGAGGGAATTTTCAAATTTAGGCTTCCATATCCTTGCCAATGGATGTATAGGTATAACATAAAGCATTCTTTGAAAGAATAATCTATCGAGTCTACTTTCTTAATTTTTCTGATATAGGCCACTTCTGGCGGGATGTATAAACTCATTTCATCAAGAAGTCTATCCCTTTCGATTACTAGCTGAAGGAAATCTTCTTCATCCTTTTTGCGGATTTCAAGTTGTTTTTCTAAATAAGAAATATATGAAACAACTTCATCTGCACAGTGTTGTAGTTGCATGAAGTTTCTTTTGGCTAATTCTCCATGCAATCCAAAACACAAAATAGATCCGCCTTTTGAAAGACCATAATCGTACTTAATGAAGTACCAGGCATTTTCATCCTTGCAGGTGTTAGAAACCTCAGGGTTATCCACCCTCATGATTTTCATGAATGTCATCAGATTCATTTTCAGATTCTTTTATTGTAACTTCCTTAGGAGATTGTTGTTTTTCTTGTTTTTTGAATTCAGTAAAAACAATATCCCAATTCAAATCATCAAAATCAGGATTCTCATCCTCAACACCTTTTTTAGCTTTATCCTCTTTACGAGTTTGGTTTGGAATCTGTGAAGATTCATTGGCTTTTCCACTAACCTTGTGTTTGTGATCTAACAGATCACCAGAGTTTTTACAACTCTTCTCATGTAACGGAGTTTAATTTGGAACGTTTAACTGTTCACTGGCACTTTCAGAAGCCTTTTGGTTTAGAATTCTAAATTCCTTGGCACTTCCACTGGCCTTTTGGTTTGGAACCACTGAAGGTTCATCGGCCTTTCCACTAGCCTTCTTTGAGCCATCATGACTGCCCTCCTATGAAGAAGTTGGGCATTGCGGCCATCCCATAGCGGCCAGTTCACCTTCATCTTTTTGATGCAGTTCTTCCCTAAATCTTTTTACTTGTTCAGGAGTAAGGCCCAATTTTTTTACTGTTTTTTCATAAAAAATTTCAGGGACTCACGCTTTTGGCTCCAGAGGATCTTTCTCTTTGTTTTTCTGGATCAAGGATTTCTCCTTAGGCTTTTCGTTAACCCTTTTTGGGCTAACCAGTTCTTTTGAACTTGCTGACTTCTTCTTAGAACACTCTGTAGAGATATGTCCTTCAGATTTACATATCCAACACAATATCTTTTGATGCTACAGTTTTTCTTTTAGTTCTTGAAGAACCAGAGCTATCACTCTTGGGATCTTGTTTCTCTTTTTCAACTTTCTAGATAATAGCTAAACTATTCTTGCAATCTTAAAAGTCTAATTTGCCTAGCCTCTTTAAGATTCAGATTCATAAATCCTTTTACATAAGTTGAATCTGTTCCAATTACGAACCTCTTAGGAGCCAGGAAGATATAAAAAGCTTTTATACCATTTTTAACCGCTAAGATTTCCTTTTCATGAATTGGATAATTAATTTCGGATCCTTCAAAAGTTCCAGACCAATACTTACAGATTTTTTCTGATTTTCTACCTGTAATTTTTAATACCGTTCCCCAGGATTTTTCTGAAGCATTTGCCTCTAGGACTAACTCATCTGCATCTGATGGTAAATTAAGACAAGAAAAATTTTTCATTTTATTTTTTACCCGAATGACAGCCTGAGTGTCCTCATTATTCCAAAACCAAGGAATTTTATCAGATCTTTGATATTCTTCCTAGGTCTTTGGATAGGTTTTTGACGAACTTTCTAGCATAGTTAGCAAGTCCACAAAGTCTTTGTACTTGCTTCCTATCTTCTAGTTCGTCAGGAAAGTTAATAATTTTTTCAGAAATGTGACTTTATAGCCTAATTTTTCCCTTTTCAATTTTCATTCCTCAAAAATTTATATTTTCCTTAAATCATTCTATCTTTTTTTCAGATAGAATCATACATTCATGTTTGAAAATATCAGTCACTTGTTCAAGATGACTCATGTGTTCTTTTTCATTATTACTAAAAACTAACACGTCGTTTATATATACCACACAAATTTTTTTCAATGCTTTAAATGCATTGTCCATTTTGCCTTGAAACATGCCTGAAATATTTTTCAGGCCGAATGGCATTACCAACCATTCATACATTCCTTGAGGTGCATTGAAGGCTGTTAGGGCTATAGATTCTTCTTCCATCTTTACTTGCCAATAATCACTTTTTAGATCAAATCGTTTAAGACTCACCCTATCTATGACATTACCTGCTGTAGGGATTTTATAACTATCATCATTGGTTGCTTTGTTTACCTGACGATAGTCTATAACAATTTGTGTTTTTCCTCGCACCTGCTCTGCATAGTTTATTACCATAAAGGTTTGACTAGAATGTGGACTATTACTATCCCTAATCAAACCTTTTTCGAGCAGTTCATAAATCTGTTTGTCAAATTCCTCTATCATCTCATTGGTATATGTTATATTTCTAGTTCTGATGATAGTGCTGGGATCTTTCAGTTCTAGTTTAGCAATTATGTCATTTAGTACACATAATTTTAGCAGATCATCACTAAAATTATCAGCTAATTTTATAAGAAACTTTTCCCCCTTAGGTCCTTTCAGTTGGAGATGTGTAATAGGTTTTTCTATCATACTTTGTGTTTTAAAACACAACTCTTCGTACCAAAAGGTATCCTTTGATTTCTGATCAAATAAACAATCTAACCAAGTTTCACCACGCTGGGCTCGCACTCTGAATGCTTGTTAATATGGCATAAATCCACATAACTCTGATATTTTAACTGTATAAAACCCAAATTTTAATTTATTTTTAGGATTTGACAGAGATGTGATTTTTACACCTCCAATTGAGATGTAATTGTCGTCCTGCACAAAATGTCTGTTTTCTTTTTGCCCTTTTAGGAAAGCATTTCCTAAAATGATATCTGCGTTAAGATTAGGTAATATCAGGACCTAATCAATAGTAAACTTTTGTCCACTGATGATAACAGGAACTTGTTTTGCAAATTGTGTTACCAAGTTCACTTTTCCGCCTGCCATACGTAGTATCATAGGCTGGGACAATGGTTTCCACCATTAATCAGGGAGTGCATTGGGTCTAGCACTAGTGACTGTTGCACCTGTATCAACTAACGCATCCAAAGAGCAATTATAATAACCAGAGAATTTAAACGTTAAAGAAATATATGTACTCCGATCTGATTGTTCTGTACTGAATATCTTTGATGATGTCATGGTATCAGGATATACCATCGTCCAAACATTCTCGAAAAGAATTGACCGTTGTTGAGAAATTTTCTGTATTTTTTTTACAAACTCAGGGACTAATGTTAGATGTTTAATCATTCTTGCATTTTCCCTAATTTCTTCATCTTCATATACAGGTAAGCTTATAATTCTATATCCTACAATGGTTCTACTATCTGAAGATGATTGTGCTTCTTCCTAGACTGGTGTCTTAGGAACTTCCTCTCTAATTAATGAAAAAGTAGAATTACTTCTAGGTAATCGATGAACATGGTATGATCTTCTAGGATAATGAGAAATCTTTTCTCATAAATTCTTCTAGGTTTAAGATGATATTTTTACCTCTTTGTATAATTTGAGAGGAACCTATTGATCATGATGTCTCTGCTAGTTCTTGGAGAACCCAACTCTTAGGCCAAGATAACTCTAAAAGATTAATTTATTTTCTATGGAACTGCCTATAGTTATATGAACTCTCATCGAATAACTCTATAATTCTAGAGATATTCTTCACTCTAGGATTGGTTGTATTAATCAACCTAAAAATTATCCTAGCGTGATATGCTAAATATTTAGCCTGGGAATTCATTTTATTCATGTTCATAAATTTAATCCTAAGTGATAAAAGAATTTCCCAAACACTTATCCTTCACTGACATCATATAGTTAGGATAACTCTGGAACCAAACTGGTTCATGTGCAAGGTTGGTTTGAACCCCTGATATTAGTTGGTCTTGGAACAAATTCCATCTTTTGTCTAGCACAGCTGCTATCACTGGACTATCTGCTGGTAAATTGAAAATCGGTATAAGTTCTATTTGGACAAGACCAATATGGATATATTGATATGTTCCCTTTGATTTAGCTACTAATTCTCTTATTTTTGGTAAATTAATCAAAGGGATGTCCAACGTTTTTAGTTCTGTACTAGAAACCTGAACCGTGGATTCTGATTGGGAAATATCTACTATTGACCTAAAACTGAATTTAAATTTGTTGTAAATAGTATTGATATCTACCTTTGGAAGTTTCCATTCTAGGCGACTTTTGGACAGATCATCGTACTGGAAAGATTCTTCATGTACCAGAGAAATATCTAAAGAGATCATTTCTTCATCTATGGGTCCTTCTTCCACATTCATCATGAATGGCTAGGTTGTCCACAGATCAAATTCATCTATATCAGTTTCATATTTAGAAACTACTTCATAAACAGAATCTATTTCAGAATCTATGTTAGAATATTCATCTTCTTCTATTGGTTCATAAACAAGATTCTCATTTTCAAAGAAAATTCTTCTAAAATTTTCTTTTCGCTTGTTCTTTTGTGGACATACATTTGTTTTGTGATCCTTCGAACCACAAATCCAACAACAAGAACAACTGCTAAGAGGTTTCCCTTGCGAGGACTTAGGGGCTCTACCATATTTTTTCTTAAAGGCATTTATCCTGTCTTTATCCCTAAGGTTGGTTTTCCTTCTAATAAATCGTTTATTAGACCTTTTTTTGTTGTTTGTTTTATTTTTCGATATTTTTCTTTTTCTATATCCTTTAAATTTTTTCCTTTTGAAATCATAAGAAGAGCATCCTGCTTCAGATCCTTTTCCTATTCCTTTTTCATTTGTTGTAGTACACCCGTACCTACCAGGAAGATATTCGATCTGAGAGCAACAACTTTTGTTCAAATAAGGAAAACGTTTTGCGTTTTGTTTTACTTGAAGTTTAGTGCATACCTTTCTCAAGGCATACCTAACTGCCAGTATCTTACCTTCTAATCCATCAACTACTTTTTCTTCATTTAGGAGGAATTGATAGGCATTTTTTGCTACCTCTGGCCATGGTTCTGGGAGCTTAACAAAAAACAATGTTGACATGTAATTTTGAGCATTAAGATCAAGATTATAATAATATTTTTGGAATTCACATGCATAGTTATCAAAATAACACGTCACATATCTGTAGTTTCATTAATGCCATTAACGACTGTTCTCTTTCTAATGACTCTGTTGATATTGAGAAACTAAAAAACTCTCTTTTCAGGGCATCTACGATAATAGCTAGAATCTCATCTACTAGAACTGCTTTCTTAATTTCAGCTCTAATAGATGTTTGAACTACTAGTTGATCTCAAAATTTCTGAGCAATGCCAACCATGGTGGCTTTGCAAAGTTCGTAGGTGGCCTCAATTGAGTAACTACCTGCTCTAGTTGTAAACCTGATCATGGTAATCCACTCATCTATTCTTTTAGAAGCATACTTTTCACAATCTAGATTTAAAAAAGCTGTTGGGGTGATAACGGGCCTTAATGGATTATCCCTGGGCTGAAATTCTGGTTTTGTTCTATGAGGATAATTTAGTTTATATTCTGCCCTCTTCGTAGCAAGAATATCATTAAATGTTCTATCATCTAAATGCAAAGGAGTTTCTTCTACCAGACCTAGAGATTTTCTAAGGTCCTCAGCTGCTTTGCTACTTTCTTGATTAGCAGCTCTAATATCCAATATAAGGAATTATTTTGTCTTTTCTTAATTGCAAAATTTCTTTTTCAGAAAGAGGTTTTTTCAAAGCTCTTTCTCGCTCAATTGTATCAAGCCTATCATTCACCAATTTTTCTACTTTTTTTGCTAAACCATTTCTTTGTTCTGATGAATCGCCTGTATTTTCTTTTGCAAGCAACTGCTCAAGGAGAAGGCTCACTTCATTATGAATATTTTGAAATGAAGTCAATCCTGAAGGATTCGAGCTGACACTTTCTTCTCTATCTAATTTTCCCATTTTTATCTAGAACTACTGGGTGTATTTTTAATGTTTTCTCGACTTTCTAAAAATGTTACCCAATTGTCTAGACCTCAAGAATTTTCCCAAAGAGCAAGAAAAAAGTCAATTTTTCTGAAGTGCAATCTTTTCCAAATTAAATAATCCTTTTTAAGATTATCACTGCAACTTTAAGTTCTAGAGGTTACCAGAGGAGTATCTTGATCTAAAATGGCTAATTGATTAAAAACCGAATACTGCTCTTCTAAAAATTCAATTATGTCTGATACACCACAATATTCATGGGCAATATTATTTTCTAAGAGAGCATTTCTATAAATAGAATCAATTCTAATTAATTTTTCCCTATACTTAATTCTTCCACAAACCCAAGAATATTACCACTGTATCAAGGGATGCTCTCTTTTCTCTGAAATCGAAAAGTATTTTATACTGTTATACACTCTTCCAGGAATTAAGGAATTCCCTCCAAAAATTTCATCCATAAACTAGCAAATTACATAAATTTTGACCTATATGAACAGTATTTTGAAAACCAGGGACAAAAATATAATTTAATGTTAGTTTATTTCTAGAAAATGACTTTTATGTTTTGAAAATTAAAGTTCAGAGACTTTATCGTTACAAATTAAAGTTAAAAGACCATAAAATGCGTCGATCGCAAGTTGAGGGACTATGAATGAAACTATCCCCACAGGTTGCTATTGGGTCAAGGTTTCTTATTTCAAATCTGATTTAGCTTTCCAAAGGATCGCATATCATGCGTAAAGGTATTGGGCCTCAAAGTAAGTCGGCTAGGGTTCGCATCAATTTGATATCAGAGCTTAAGCTATAAATCAGGTTTGCGTATCTTTATTTTACCTTGTTACTGCGTTTTCTTATTTTTGTTTCTTTCGTTCCATTTCGTTTGTCTTCGTTTGAGTTTACCTTTTCTATTTGAGTTGCTAAATAATTATTTAAAAAAAAAAAATCAGCATTGAAATAGGATCTTACTTTTCAACTAAAAAAAAAAAAGGCTAGGAAAACTCTTAAAGTTTGTTCTTTAATTTTTCGAACTGCATAATTCTACTTCTTTATTGTTCGAAAATAATTATTGCTAATTATTTTTTATCGTTTAAATTATTTTCCTTTTTCGTTTAATATAATTCTAGTCCTAGTGCGATTAATTTCTTTCCGTATCTATTTTTGTCCAGATTGTTTCCATCCTAAGTGTTTATCGTCCATTTTTATTCCAAATTTTGTTAAAATTTGTCAAAAATTCTTACAAACATTGGTTAATTGATTGAATTTTGCAACTTACTTTGGTTCACAATGAGTAAAGAAATAAAAAATACTCAAGAAATTGACATTGCCTCTAAATTGAAGGCCTTCAAAAAAAACTTTCAAGCCATAAACTTGCACTTTAAAAAGATGAGAGATGGAATGGAGAAGTAGAAGGTTCGTTCTCAAAGAGGCAAAATCCAAATACTCCAAAAGCACCAAGGAAAGCAATGAAATCTAAAGAGGAGATGCTCAAGGAATACTATAAAAAAGTTTTTGAGGAAACTAACGAAGAGAGTGAGAGGTAGAAAGCCGAGCAAAGAGCTAAACTTCAAAGAAAGAAAGTTGAAGAGAAAGTTGCATCAATATCATTAATAGAGCAACCTAAAAATGAGAATGAAAATGGTGAGGTTGAAAACATAATAATCTACCCCCATCGAAGTCAATTGTGAAACTGATTGGGTAGAAGGAACAATGGAAAAAGAAAATGAGGTACCATCAATAGAAATTGTTATTCATGAAGAAATTCCACTATTTGATACTCATCAAGAAATCTTACAAGAAGAAAAAGATGTGATTCATATAGAAGTGCAAGAAAATGAAGGAGTAAAGGAGAATGATTTAGTTCTCCAGAAAAATAATATTGAATTCTTGTATATTTCTACAGTGAATTTTGTTTTACCTCATGATGTCTTTGATTTTTCTATAAAAAGTTTTCAGATCCTATTCCTATAAGTCATCAAGGAGGGAAGTTAGCTAACTTGTGTAATGTTCTTACTACTTCAACTTTTCAAAGTTAGAGGTCGAGTTTTCTCCAATAAAGGAAGAATGACATTTACAAGAAAAGCTTCATATTTCAATGATACCATGGCACAAGATTCGAGGATGAATCATTTATCAAGAAAGAGGAAATGATATGATCCCAAGTAGGGTCCTGTATATATCAAATTTTGATCAATCTTATCTAATTAGTTATAGTATAATATATTTATGATTGCATAATTATATTAAAATTAAGTATATTAGTAAGTTTTGGGCCTGTTTTGTAATAATTTATAGCTCAAAATAAATTTTTGTTTTATTTTTATTTTATTTAGAAACTTATCCTTATCTAGGAAGCTTATTCTGATTTAAAAAGTTTATTATTAAATAGAAAACTTAAATTAGGGTTTTCATAAAATTAAGTCACTATAAATACTTAGCTAAACCCATGTATATAAAAGACTTAAGATTTTGATTAATATAAACTTTGTGAGACAATTCTCTTAATTTTGGTTCTTGCTAGAATTATTAGAACTTATCAAAACTAATCCCTTTGTGGCGTTCTTCAATTATACCAAGGTTCTCTAGCACAAATTGCTATTGGGTCAAGGTTTCTTGTTTCAAATCTGATTTGGCTTTCCAAGGCGTCGCATATCATGCATAAAAATGTTGGGTCTCAAAGCAAATCAGTTGGAATTCGCATCAGTTTGGTATTAGAGCTTAGACTGTAAATCAGGTTTGCGTATCTTTATTTTACCTTATTATTACGTTTTCTTGTTTTCGTTTCTTTCGTTCCATTTCGTTTGTCTTCGTTTGAGTTTACCTTTTCTATTTGAGTTGCTAATACTTGTTTAAAAAAAATCTGATTGGAAAAAAAAATCAACATTGAAATAGGATCTTACTTTTCAACTCAAAAATAAAAAAACAAGTTAGGAAAACTCTTAAAGTTTGTTCTTCAATTTTTCAAACTGTATAATTCTACTTCTTTATTGTTCGAAAATAATTATTGCTAAGTATTCCTGATCGTTTAAATTATTTTCCTTTTTCGTTTAATTGAATTCTAGTCCTAGTGCGTCTATTTTATTTTCGTTTTCGTTTCTATCAAATCGTTTTTTTTCCCCTCAAGGAAGTCCTTGTCCATTTCGATTGCTAGATTTATTAATTTGTGTCAAAAATTCATACTCACTTAGTCAGTTGATCAATTTTGCAATTTGATTACTTTGATTCGTTTGAGTGGTTTTTGTAAGAACTTTAAGCGAGAGTTGAGTGGTAGAAGGCGTCAGTTGATCAATTTTGCAATTTGATTACTTTGATTCGTTTGAGTGGTTTTTGTAAGAACTTTAAGCGAGAGTTGAGTGGTAGAAGGCGAGAGTATGAGCTCATCTAGAGAAAAGCCATTGAAAACTGTGTCATTAAACTCGAGTAAATTTAATTGACGTAAATACTTGAGTGAAACAGGTGAGGCAGTGAAGTAAGAAATTCTTTTGTTTTTTTAACATTCTATAGAGGTTATCACAATGAGTAACGAAATAAAAAATATTCAAGCAATTGACATTGCCTTTAAGTTGGAAGCATTTGAAAAGCACTTCCAAGTCATGAACTTACAATTTGTAGAGATGAACGATCGAATGGAGAGACTAGAAGGTTCGACCACAAGGGGGCAGAATCCAAATACTCCGAGGCAAGCTAGAAAAGTTCAGAGGCAAATTACTGATGATGATGGTTCGAATAGCGACTTTGATGATGTCGAGATCGACCAAATAAGGAATAGAAGAGGAAACAAACAAGAAGACAATGGGAGAATAAAACTAAAAATTCCTACTTCACGCGGAAGAATTGATCCTGAGGCTTACCTAGATTGGGAAAAGAAGATTGAACTTGTCTTTGATTGCTATGATTAATCCGAATTCAAGAAGGCAAAGTTGACAGTTGTTGAATTTGATAATTATGCCATTACTTGGTGGGATGACACCAAGCAAAAAAGGAGGCGGAACAGAGAAAGACCTATTGAATGGTGGGAAGATTTGAAAACTATAATAAGAAGGTGTTTTGTCCCTCCATACTACCACAGGGAGTTGTACAATAAATTGCAAAGCCTTACTCAAGGTTTCAAGAATGTAGAAGAGTATCAGAAAGAGATGGAGGTAGCATGATTCGAGCCAATGTAGAGGAAAACCGAGAAACCACTATAGCTAGATTTTTGAATGGGTTGAATCAAGATATTGCTAATGTGGTGGAACTACAACATTATATGGAGCTTGAGGATATGTTGCATGTTGCCATGAAAGTTGAAAGGCAATTAAAAAAAAAGGGCAACAACAATCGGTTTGTTTCTGGTTCTACAAAGTCATATAGATCCAATCAGAAGAAAGAAGAAAATGTTAGTGTAGGTGCTCTAAAGACGATTATTGTAATAATGTTTTTAAAAATATATTAATAAAAAAGCATTATTTATTAATCAGTACTTATTATTGTTTAGAGTAATATTGTATAGCTGTTTAATAAAGTCCATGGTATAAATATAACATGGAGGTATTCATGATGAGATCATGATAGTAAGATGCTTATCATGTGCAATTATGTTTTAACCTAAATTTCCCTAGTCATAGAATCCATGAGAATGGACATTATTGAGTTGGAAAAACTAACACATGCGTATACTATTTGATTTGATCAAATCATTTGATTTGATCAAATCATTTGATCTCATAAAGTTACTGACATTGGGATGTTTGAGTATAGTATGTGGATACTTACTAGGAGTAGTAAGTACATCGGAATGATCGCAGGAGATAGTCATATGGAAATCTAAACAATATTAATAACACATCTCTGCATGGAAATGTGCAAATGTCCTTAGACTTGAGATGCTTAAGAGTGATCTAGAGTGAAGATGCTACACTTTAATTTTATGCCTAGCTCTCCCAAAGGGTCTGCTTAAAAGGTGGAAATTGAGTATAGTTTGACATACTCGTAGATATTTAAGTAGTCAACAAAGGATATCATAACTCCTGTTAGAAAGAGGGTTTTACCTAAGACTTCTTATATGAGAACATTAATGGAAATCTTTGGCCAAAGTGGATAGTACTTAGAAATGATCTCTAAGGAACTCATTTTAGTAATGATGCTCGGATTACAAGGAACTATTGTTCGGACTAAGTGTGATGTAGCCAGCTTAGTGGAGTTAACACAATTTCAATACATTAAACCGAACTTGGTAAAGGGGCTTGAAGGGACTAGTAGCACAATATTGTCCATGTGTTAGGGTTTCTGCTTACCACTAGCAATTTCTAATTACTTGAGGGTCATGATGTGTCGTAAGATACCGCTCATGATCTACTTAAGTTAGAGAGGTTCAATTGGAGAATTGATTATGAATTAAAGAAATTTTTCCCATTTTGGAAATAGGAATTTCATTTAAGAGTTTTCTAAATTAATTTAAGGAAATAATTAAGGACTTAAGTTGCATTTAATTAGGGAACCTATTAGGTCACACGCATAGAAGTGTTTCAAACAATAAGTGAAAAAGAAAATCAAATTATGATTAAATGAGTTTTAATTCATATATTTAATTATGGATTTTTTTTTTGCAATAATTTAATATGATTAAATTAATTATCAAATTTAATAATTTACATATGATGTATTTAATTAAATTAGGACCATTGGATTGTGTTAATATTAGGATCAATAAGTCTAAGGTCAAAGGAGTGTGTTTGACTTTTCATTAATGGTATTATTGTTATTAGGCTTATTGTTTTAATTTAAGCCATTAGATTAAAACCTAATTAATTAAGGGTCATATAAATATGATGAGATCATAATTAAGAAAACCCTAAGTCATAAATCACATTCCTTGGCCGAAAATATTGAGAAGAAAATCAAAAAATAATTCGACCACCATTCCTTCTCCGTCCAAACGAAAATCCTAAGTCTTGCAACTAAGAATTTTTAGCACCTCTTTCCTAAAAGCTTGTTATTTGAACTTCGCGTGGATTACTAGTCGGGCTTTCCTCATCTTGTGGGAAAGATAGTGATTTGCTACAATCTTTTCTTAGTGATCAAGTGAAGAAAAAATTTCCAAACACAAAGGTAAAGATCTTGATCTTTTAATTAATCTTCAATTTTAATCAACATAGAAATTTTGGTTTTAGATTTTTTTTGTTTTTCCACTGCGCCTAACGGCCTCAATCCCAACAAAAAAGACTCCATTCAAGCCCAAAACCGACTCCTTCAAAGAATTCAACAAAGAGAAAGACAAAGGTCACATAGCTTCACAATGTCTAAATAGAAGAGCTTTGACAACTAGACATGATGGGGAGATTGTTTCAGCTAGCGAAGGAGAAGGAGGTAGTGATGCAAATTCCATGCCACCATTAGAAGATGCTAGTAATGTTGATGAAGTAGCAAGGCCCGTCCATGGTGAGATGTTAGTTGCAAGGCGAGCATTGAATGCACAAGCTCAAGAAGAAGAAGATAACCAACAAAGAGAGAATTTATTTCATACTAGATGTTTTGTAAACAATAAGGTGTAACATGATAATTGATTGGTGTAGTTGTGCTAATGTTGCTAGTAACACCTTAGTTGATAAACTGAATTTACCTACCATAAAACACCCTAAGCCTTATAAACTGAAATGGTTGAATGATTGTGGGAAAATTAGGGTTATCAAGCAAGTTCTAGTATCATTTTTTATTGGTAGGTACAAAGATGAGGTTTTAAGTGATATATTACCTATGCAAGCGGGTCATATATTATTGGGGAGGCATTTGCAATTTGATAGAAAAACCATACATAATGGTTTCACAAATCATTACACTTTTGACAAAGATGGAAAGCATATTACCCTTGTACCTCTCTCACCAAGGGAAATATATGAGAATGAATTGAAAAGATAAAGAAGTGATGAGATGAGTGAAAAAAGTGAGGCCGAGGGCAAAGAAAAGAAAGAAAGTGTGAAAAGTGTGGCAAAAACAGAAAAAGATGAGAAAAAGAAAGAAATAGTGCATTTGAATGAGGGAAAAGAAAAACAAAAAAAGTCGAAAGATAAAGTGAGCAAAAAGAAACACTTGAGTTTTTATGCAAAGGGGAGTGATATTAAGAATGCATTATATTGTAATCGAACCATACTTGTACTTTTGTACAAGGAGATCTATTTAAATACTAATGAACTTAATATTTTCTTGCCTAGTGTTTTTGTTTCTTTATTGCAGGAATACAAAGATATCTTTCCCAAGGAAATACCTAGTGGATTGCCACCCAATAGAGGTATCAAGCATCAAATCGATCTTGTTCCTGGAGCATTAATTCCAAACCGACCAACCTATAGAAGTAATCCCGAAAAAACAAAGGAACTACAAAGACAAGTTGAGGAGTTGATGTCAAAGGGGTATGTGCGAGAAAGTACGAGTCCATGTGCAGTTCCTGTTTTACTTGTGCCTAAAAAGGATGGTACTTGGCGTATGTGTGTTGATTGTAGGGCAATTAATAACATCACGATAAAGTATAAACATCCTATCCCAAGACTTGATGATATGTTGGACGAATTACATGGCTCTTGCATTTTTAGTCAGATTGATTTGAAAAGTGGGTATCATCAAATAAGAATGAGAGAAGATGATGAATGGTAAACTGCCTTTAAAACTAAATATGGTTTATATGAATGGTTAGTTATGCCTTTTGGTTTAACTAATGCTCCTAGTACTTTCATGAGATTAATGAACCATATTTTGAGAGCTTTTATAGGAAAGTTTGTAGTTGTATATTTTGATGATATATTGATTTATAGCAAAGATTCGAATAAACAATTAGAACATTTAAGGGTTGTTTTGCATGTTTTAAGAGAAAAGATCTATGCTAATTTTCAAAAGTGTTCTTTTTGTTTAGATCGAATTGTGTTTTCGAGTTTTGTTGTAAGTGCTATAGGTGTTGAAGTAGATGAAGAAAAAATAAGTGCTATTAAAAATTGGCCCATGCCTAAATCAATTACTGAGGTTAGAAGTTTTCATGGTTTGGCTAATTTTTATAGGCGTTTTGTTAAGAATTTTAGCGCAATTGCAGCACCCCTCACTGAAATAGTTAAAAAGAATGTAGGTTTTAAGTGGGATAAAGAGCAAGAGACTGATACCAAACTGATGCGAATCCCAATCGACTTGCTTTGAGACCCAATACCTTTACGCATGGTATGCGACCCCTTGGAAAGCCAAATTAGATTTGAACGAGAAAATCTCGACCCATTGACAAACCTGTATCAAGAAGCTTAGTATAATGGTGAATGCCACAAAGTGATTAGTTTTGATAAGTTCAAAATGATTCTTAGCAACAACCAAAACCAAAAGAATTTTCTCACGAAATTTATATTAATCAAAATCTGAAATCTTTTAAATAAATGGGTTTAATTAAGTATTTATAGTGATTTAACTTTATGAAAACCCTAATTTAAGTTTCATATTTAAGAATAAACTTCTTAAATCCAGGCAAGTTTTCTAGATAAGGATAAACTTCTAAATAAGATAAAAATAAAACTTAAATTTATTTTGAGCTATAAATTATTACAAAACAGGCCTAAAACTTACTAATATACTTAATTTTAATATAATTATACAATCCATAAATATATTATACTAAAACAAATTAAATAAGATTGATCAAAATCTAATATGTACAGGACCCTACTTGAGATCATATCAATTTGCAAACCCTAATCTTTGAGATATGTTTATATTATAAATAATAGTTGTAGTGAATTGATTGGATGGTGGAATAGATGGTTATGAGTATGATTAAAGAGAACCAATGATAAGTATTGCAAGGAATAAGATTTATCAAGCCTAATCCATAGAACTCCATAATTAATTAATAGTAATTGATTGAACCAAGTTAATTGTAATGGCTAAAGGATGTAATTGATCGTAAGATATAAGAATCTATGGATTGAATTGTAGGATTAAGCACGAGGGTTAGAGTTTCTTCGCTTATGGTTAATGATAATTTAAGGTTTCTTTACGTAGGCGAAGTGAGCAAAGGATATTGATGCTTTTCATACAAGAATAAGATGAACTGGGCTTCATTGAAGAATATAGCCAAGGGATTAGTTATGAAATAAATGCATGGTAATCATTAAGAATTGTCAATGTTATCATTAACTTTTTATCTTTTGAGACCTAATATTAAAACCATGTTTATTGATAAATCTATTTATTGTTAACCCATTGTTCTATTGTTAATGAACAATTATTCTATTGAGCTAATTGACATTGATTATTGACTTATTGATATTGAAAGATAATTTGGGCCAATATTGTTCATTGTACCCACCTAGCTATTACCAAGCTACGAACCTTGTTTGTTACAGAATGTCTTTGCCAATGGGGAACAACAATTGAGTTGTGTACACCGGTAACTCAGCTGATAAGTTTGAATTATATATATTCCACCTCGGGGGAAAACGTTATTATAGGCATATGCTCCAATCAAGCAATTGTTTTAGGGCACGTATTTGCCCTACATTGTTATCACTATTTTGTTATATTCGTATTATTCGGTGTCATTTCTTCGAGACACATAAATGATATTGAATACGAACCTTATTGAATTGCATTGTTCCATATACATGTTATACACTTGTTCCATTGTTTCACTTGAGAAACTCCCAAGCATTATTATATTTTCATAATTCACTGAATTGAAAACTCACTTCTCTTCATATGGTTGTTTTTCAAGTGATAGCATGGAAGGTAATGGAGGATAAGTAATAGAAGAGTAAAGCTTCTTGATTATTTTTCCTCCACAGGAAGTTTCTTCAGTATGTTTCTTACAAAATCATGTATGGTATGGTATTTTTTATGGTTTATGTCGTATGAATGTCCTTTTCTTTAGTTTCTCCGTAATATAGAGAGACATATTGGACTTTCCTTGTCTTTGGGAATGATTGTCTAAATGATAGTGATTGATTCTTAGTGGATAAGAATGTATTGTTATTGGATAATTTGAATATAATATGAATTGTAAGTGTATGATTTGTTTGTTATTTAGACTATTTAAAGATTATATATAGATCAAGGATATTGTTATAGGTTTGGCAATGGGTCATATGGGTTTTCAATGGTTAATCTTACCCATGCCCTAGGACCGTCACACCATTGGAGTTGGGGTGTCACATATTTAGCCTTGCATAAAGCAAATATCCCTTTTAATTTCTAACTTAAAAAACAAAAACTTGATGACACTTACCTTTGGAGGATGTATGGACAAAACATTAGTGAAGAGCTTATATATTTCATTGTCATCGAAACTCTTTGTTGCTTTGAGTTCCTCAGTAAGCCGCTTCAAAGAGAGAGGCTGGAGGATAATAACATATTGAATTAAATGTTAAGATGAAAGATAACAAGACTGAGAAATTGCATAGCTACAGCATAAATAAAAAATAAAAAAGCACCACTTCAATGTTTCAAAGCATAACATTCTCAAAAAGTTCTGCAAGACTTACCAGCTTAGCTAGACGGCCAAAATTTGGGAGTATCATAGTCTGTTTAAAGTCAGATAGAGGGGGAAAGTTATATCTAAGTTATAAACAAATGAAATAAATGCTTTATGAAATGCAATCAACTTGATATTAAACTCTCAAAGCTTACAAAATTTTCTTTATCCTTTGAGCCTGTTTCAACTTTGTTCTGGCCACATATCAATACAACTGGGCCTGATATTTGGTCAAACATTTCTTGAACCTTCTGGATAAAATCCTTGCGATTTGACTTGGGAACTGCTCTTGATAACCACAAAGAAGAATCTTGAAAATACACAATAAGTGGTTGCATGGAATGCAAAACCTGCAAACAAGAATCAAGTATGAACACACAAGAGTAAAACAAAAACACTCAAGCTAGAGAGAAATGTAATGTTATCTAACGAGCACACCTCACATAAAGCCTCCATCGCAATGTAGCAATCTTCTGCCTCAGTGTCAGGATCACGCTCAATGTCCTTAACTGTAAATGAGAGGAACTCATCAGATTATATACAAGTGAGTAACTGTTTGAAGTTACTTAAGGGGCAAATAGTAATTTACCCTTCAAATTTTCAAATGTTCCTTAATAAATATAATGCAAATAAAATTAAGAGGCATACCTTATAATAAAGGAAGAACAAGAGATACCACAACACTACCAACAATATTACTCAAGGAAGAAAATAAGAAAAGTAGAAGAAAAGCCAATATCTTAGAACCTATACATCAAGAAATTATTATAAAGGACCTCTTAAAAGTCATAGTTAGAACTAAAAACCTTTTTTAAATTGCATACCAGAAACTTTTCCTTCATCCTATTTTCATTTTTTGAAACAATTAAAAATATAAGAATCACATGCACAAAAATGTAACCAATGAACTCACAATCTTCAACCTAATTTTCCGAATAAAGTTATATAGAAGTGGAATAGATAACATGAAATTCATCAATGTTATTAACTTTACAAGTCCAAGCATATTCTCACTTTAATATCAGCAAAAAGTAGATAGGGCAAAAATCTACATCTGTTATTTTTCTAAACAATTGCTTTGCTAATCCAGCTATCCGAATGGTAAAAAGAAAAATATGCCCTTTCAAACTGTTTAGTTATTACAGAGGTAGAAAAATTAATTTAATAACAAAAACAATAAACAAGATATTGCGTCCTCTGCAAGTAACACAAAATTTGTGTCAACTTTTGATGTTGCATTTTCGCATGTCCAAATGTTCACTAAATATGCAATTCATTTTTTCAAGCAGTTGAAACCAATTCTACGTTCCCATTTACAGATTAATATAATCATTGATATGTAAATTACCGTCTATCCAATAAACTGGTGCTTTTGCAGGCTGCTCTTTAAGCTTCTCATCCCCCTCTCCATCTTCTTTGCTATCACTACTAATGTCCAAAATAACAGCAACTCTATCTCCATTCAGCTCATATACTTCCCCATGTTGACCACTTGATAAAGGCCTGAAAATATAATAAACTTCCATTAAATTGCAGATGTTAATGTTATAAATGCAGGAAAATTGAAAATAAACGCATTGCAGTTTCATTTAAGCAGTGTTCTCCCATAGCCGATTTCCAAAATATTCTTGAGCCTATTAATCCAAGACTCAATGTTTAATGTTCCAAGGTGAAGTTAATTCACAGCATTTAAAATAAGAACTTCAAGTCTCTAGTGAATGCCAATTTCAAAGATAGACTAACACAAGTAATTTATAAGAAGACTGTTCACATAGCATGACTCAAGAAATAGCATCAAAGACTAATCATAAGAAATGCTGAAAATTCCGAGTTCCTGCCCAAAAATTGATTATTTATCATTCAAAGAAAAAACCTCAGAAAAGCCAAGGAATCTTCAGATCATCAATCTTAAAAGTTAACAATCTAACCACTAAGAAGAATAACAGAAATCAAAAACAAACACTCAATTGTTCTAGTGACAACACTTTAAAAACTCAAACATAGTGCCTATTAACAATGGCTAGGGTAATCCATACTTTATGATGATCCATACACTATCTTCCAAGACTATATAACAAAAGTAACACATTTATCTATATATATGAATGAATGTTTATTCAGATAAATATGTGCTATAGTCCAAGACCAAAACTTATAATCTTATGTTGTCTATCTAAGATGTTTTCCAGTATTTTTGTCAGAAAAAGGAAAAACAAAAACAAAAAGAGAAAGGAGAACTCAGAATCAAGGTAGTCAAAAGTGAAAGGCGCACTCAAGACAATAGATTCTTTTATCGCCTAAGGCGCAAGGCGCTAAAAATGTGCTTGCCCTAGAGAAGCAAGGCACAAATTTATATGAGAACTCAATAATATATTAAAACTGCTAAAACATTAATATAATACATATATAAACAAATAAGAATATTGTTTAGGATAAAATGAAATACTGTTAACCATTTGGATTGTTTGAATTGAGAAGAGAAAAAAGGGACATGTATATATAGAAGGAGAAACAAAAAAAAATAGGGAAAAAGAAGTACAACATAAATTATGCAATATATAAAGAGAAACTAGAGATGAACAAGGAGGGAGAGTAGAGATAAAAGGGACTTAAACAACTGTGAATCGAATCTATGGAATGGAAGGATTAAAATAAATGGAAGAGAAATAACTTAAAGTCAATGGAAGGAGTAAAAAAAAAAAAAGAGAGAGAAATAATTGAAAAATAATAAAAGACAATACAAGGAGGACTAGAGGAGAAACTCTCCTAACAGAGTAAGTTTTGAAAAAAGGTGTAAAGATACAATACTATTTTTTCTCTAGTGGTGCGGGAACTTGTGTTTGAATAAATTGTAATTCCTCTAGTTCTTTTGAGTATTTTAGTTAAAAAAGAAGTCTAAAAGTCATGAAAAACCTCAAAGCATGTAACCTAGAAAGTATAAAGCCTTATTTTATAATAATATCAGTGCTCCAAGTGAAATTAATAACTCCTAAGATTTATTTTAGATAGGCATATGCCTCTTGCCTCCCACAAGGCGGTCGCCTAAATGCAACAGGCGCGCGCCTCATTAAGCGCGTCTTGACTTGGTGATTTAAAAGCGCCAACTCCTAACCCCGCCTCGCCTTAGCGTGCCCAATGCGCCTTTAACTACACTACTCAGAATAAAGTAGGGAGAGAGATTTGAGCTGTAAGGATCTTAGAAATGGAAAGGCCAATGGCCAGTAATTATGGGATTGGTGGTTCAGTAACACATCTACAACAAATTTTGGTATATCAGGAAGTTTTGAGTCTACCAGTGGTGATCTTTAATGGTAAGAGATTGCTAGTGATAGACTTTTGAGGCAGATCTTTCCTGAGCCTTGTGCCTAGAAGAAGACTCATGCACCTATTGGAGGTTGTTTTGAACCATGGTCAAGGCACCAATGCTGGCACCCTATTCACCTTGTGCTTAAACACACCTTTGACAACAATGAAAATTCATTGGAAGTTTGTTTTCCCTTTTTTTTTTCAATACTTCTCCATTAGCATTCTTAGAAAAACTGCTTCTATAGTGAAGAAAGGAAGCTTATATAAATAAAAATACAAAAAAAAAAAGAAACAAAATAGTAATAATTTTACATTCACTAAAGCAAATTTATAAATGATGTATTTTCAAGTCAATTTCCTTCTCCATCAAGCTTCGCCCATGATGAATCTCATAGCCCATATCCTTTTCATTTGGTCCACCTCTCTATAAGGATTAAACCCATGAAGTCTGCCCATGACACAAGCATATATGAGCCTCATCTATGTATCTTTGATTCCAATTTAATTATCCAAATGAAATCAAACCCAACTCTACTTAATACAACCCAAGATAAATCCTCTAGCCCAACTACTTTGCATTCGGCCCACCATGGAGAGTTCAAGATGGCAGTCCACTTATCAAAGGCCCGTGATTCATTTCCTCAAGATATTGGGCTAAACTTAATCATGCAAGAAAAATGGCAGCCCAATCCTTTTTCTTGAAGGCAAATTCGGCCCAATTGATGATAGTTGAAGAAGACGACTTGAATGGACTGTTTTAGGATGGTTTAAGCAAATATGGCCCATTTAGTATTCTTTCTCACTTGAAAGCTTTTTAAGAAATGGATGATGGAATTATGATTTGTGAAGAAAAGAGCCATCAATTGCTCAAGCAATTTCTCATTTTTTGCTTTTTACCCGATTTGGCAAAACAAGGGAAAAGCGCTTGTCTATTTTTGCCAAATCTAGATTAGCTTTTCTATTAGCCTTTTGTCTTATTATTAATAGCCTTGTAAAGCCTATATAAAGGTTATTTTGGTGTAAGGGGAAAGTTATAATAAAATGAGTGAAAATGTTACTTTATCTTTCCTAATTTAATTATATAAAGGTTATTTTAATGTAAGGGGAAAGTTATAATAGAATGAGTGAAAATGTTACTTTATCTTTCCTAATTTAATTTTTTATTGCCTTTTCTTTCCTTGCACACTTAAATTCCAAATTTGTTGTTTGAATTTCTTTCCATTTTTATGTTTTAACTTCAGCATAGTCAAGTTATTTGAATAATTTTATGTTATTCATTTCAGTTATAGCTTCCTTTTCCATATTTCTTTAAGTTTTTTTTTTCTTCTGCTCTCAACTTACTCAAACTGAACCTCAAACCCTAGCTACTGCCATTTTTTGAAGATCATCCTAAATTCATGAATTCTTCTCCATCTTCCTTATTCATACTTAACTAAGTCATCCTTAAAACCCTAGAGTGATTAGAGCTTATTTGCTTAACCAAAATCCCCAAACCGACCCATATTCATTTTAGGCAGATTTTGCTAAGTAAGCTACTGTCCAAAATTAGTCCTCTCTAAAAACTCATCCATAATTCATGAAACCACCACCAATCATCTTCAAATAGTCTAAATAGATCACCTATAAAGTTTCATAGCATTTGGAGTTCATTTACTCTTTCAATTTGTGGCAACTGATTTGAAATCCTAAAAGGCAATTTGAGGGGTTTCTTAATTAAAGCTTAGGAGGACGTTTTTGGCTTGATTCTTGGGTATCAAAATTGTTGGAACTAACTTGCCAAGAGGCTGAAATATGTCAATAAATGACTTTCTTCTATTAGATGCCTCTACACAACACAGCATATACGACCAATGCATATTCATTTGAACTTAGATATTTGATATAGTATCCATTAAATAAAATCATCTTGCCATCTTTCCTGCCACAATCTATAGCTATGTGCTTTTCCTTGGAGCATTAACTTTTACCTTGAAATCAATAAGCATATGCAATGTTCCCTCAAAAAACATAATAATGATAAGCATATGCAATAATTTAAAAAAGGTAGAAACAAAGGCTTTGAAATTACAAAGTAGCATTCCAAGTAATTACCCTTGAAAGGAGATTACCATGAAGATGAATCTTTCTTTACAGGTGGACAGTCAAGTCAATTGTGGGACACGGCAAGTAAGGCACCATTCTAACAAGTAATATCCTATACAAATGAATTAATACCCGTACACTTTATGGAGATGACAAGGTAGGAATTATTTAATTCAAAAATGGATCAGAAGAACAAGGCAAGGCCCCAGGCAAGACAAGAGCGACCCTTGTTTTTGTAGGACTATGAACCACATTGTCCCACCCACATTAATGCTGCAGCATAAGATCATCTATCAACAACACCATGGAAGACACTAGAAGCCACCTTGGACCCTTGAATAGAAAATGAAGCCCCTTAAAACAAATATAGTTTCAATAAAATGCCATGCCTAGAGTAGCATTTACATGTTATCTTCTAGACATCAAGACAACTTACCATCCCACCTGCTACGCAAAATTGTATAAGCATTTTTCAGACCATCAAATGTCGGTATCTTGCCCAATATAAAGTTGATGTGGGGGATGAGTTTGTGCTAATGATTTCTGAAAGACATCATAGACAAGACCGCACAAATGATTTTTAAAAGATAGGCCTTGGATAGGACCCTCTCATCACATGATATCCAAACAAAATACTCAATATCAAACCAATTAATAGCTTAGAGTCTCAATTTCAAATGTCACAAAATTTGCAAGGTTGCATATAATGCATCATCCCACATTCTTTACAAGATACAGAAAAGAAAAGCCCCATCCTGATCATGCACACAAAATTCAAGAGCACTTGATGGAGAAATAGCAAAATTATTAAACAAAACAAAGCATGAACCAAATGCTCCATCTCACTGGCCAGCAGGAACTGTTGCATGCAACCAGAACGCAACCAACCGATTTGATGTTGAATAATTGAACCCCAAAATGACGTGCAATATAGTTGTGTTCATTTCCCTTGAAAGATTAAGTTCAATATTGCATAAACAGCAGACCAAAAGTTCGCAGATTTATAAAATTTTTAACCTTCTTATCCCACATACCAATCTGATAAGGTGAGACAATGTTTCACCCATAATTAACAAATTGATTCTAAATATGAAACTACTAAGTTTCTTGAACATGTAAAATCTTGTACGCACAACACAAAAACAAAAACAAAAAAAAATACCTGTCATTAGCTTCAACGCATACAGAAGGCCCGATATACTTCACACGGTCACCTAGTGAAAGACAATATAACATGAACACGTGTAATTGGATGAAAACAAATGATGATGATAACCTGTCTAAAATTAAAACTACTATAGCACTCATGCCAGAAATTTCCCTAATTAGTATATCATTCCATGAGTTCAAGGAATAAAATCAACTTACAGTTCCATTGGAGAAAGGCAACGATTTGGATTTGTTAAAAAGAACAAAAAAAAAAATCAAAACCACGCCTAATTAAAGTGACACCCCATCACAAAAATACTCCACCAAGATATTAATACAAATTCCTTATGACCAACAGGCTTCTACCTCCAATTCAAGCAAACCACCACTCACTACGGTGGAAACCCACTGCAACACTAACACTGTACAATTGCCGAGACTTTACAGCCACCTTTTTATATGAACACAAACATATAAAATGCTACTAGAAGATATATAAAAGGGGATGGAGAGGGGGAAGAGAGAGAGAAAAAGATATTGTTTGATGAGAAAAGCACTCGAGCAAGACCTCCTAGGGCATTGTGTCCAAGTTGATAGAACAAGGTAAGTCTCAAGGTACATCGAACTCCTCTTAGCAGGCAATGTAGATTGCCTTTACACATAAACAAACCAACATATAACTATATGAGTACACGAACTGCATTGCCCCAATGTCTATGCAATACTATGAAATTTCAACAAGGTGAACTAGAAAGATATATATGCACCATTTAAAAGTTTTGAATTTGAAAAACTGCACAAACGAAATCAGGATCATCAAATTCTTTATGGAATTTATTGAAACCCAGAGACATTCTTGAAAGATAATGCCAGCGGCCACAGATCACAACAACATAGTATCAAGACCAAAGGAGAAAGAGGAATTTTTTTTTTAAATATGAAACTATATGTTATAGAGAAAGAAAGTACATCGAGGAGGATAAGTAATTCTCCTAAAAAAAAGCACCTTAATAGTCACAGAACAAATATAACTGTGAAGCATGAAAGTTCTAAAATGGAAAGAAAAAAGGTGATTAGTGCAAGGTAGCCAGTAAATGTCACCTTTCTTAAGCAGCCGTTGGGAGGTATCAGAAGGCTTAGTAACCTCAGACTTTGAGGTTTTTGTGGAACTATCAAATCCTCCAGAGACTCTCTGCCGCAAAGCAATTCCAAAAGCATAAATTAGATCATAATGTATAGTTCATCACAAATGCCAAAAAACATTCCAACATGTAAAACAATTGTTCCAAGCTCCAAAAAATAAAATTCATATCATGACAAATTGGTAAGAAAGGGTGAGAGTTTTTCCATTTTTAATTTTATGGGTAAAAAAAACAGCGGAAGACTGAGATCATCAGTTTATAACAAACAATTATAAAATAAGAGTGCACATTCTGCATAGTTTTTTAAACCATGATTGCATGGTTACATTCTATGTAGTTTATTAAACCATGATTGCATGCTATCTGATGCATAAAAATACTCAAACTCTTAGAATTATAGGTTGTAATTATAGGGATTATGTCTTTGTAACTGTAGACGTGCAATTAGAGATTGTCTCTCTTTGTTAGTTTCCTTATTCAGCTTATTTTATGTATACATAACCCTAATCTTATTGAAGGAATTAAGCAATATAGCTTCAATTCAAAACATATTTCTTCTCTCTCCTCTCTATTTTATGTTCTAACATGATATCAGAGCCTATTTTGGCATAAAATTTCTTCTTCTCTTATTTCCTTTGTTCTTCTTTTCTGGCCTACTCTGTTTTTTCTCTGGGATCGGCTATTGCCGATTATTTGGCAATTTTAGGGTGACTTTCTAGTCTCACTGACACACCCATCTATTAGCCTAGCCACTGATCTGCTTCCCAGTGAAATCCAATCACTGTCTGACAATCAAGTGGCCTTCACACGCCGTGTTTATCTCCTAGCTTTGGTTCACACGCCAGCGCGTGAGAGAGCATCTAGTGGTCTCTGGTGCTCCGTTTTCTTCTTACTAGCGCCAATCTGTAAAGGGAAGCATATCCCAGTGCTCAAATTCTTGCTCCAGTCAGGTTTTCTAATTTTATCTAGTGGTTTTCTAGTGGTTTGGTGTTTTCAGGTTTTGATTTGTGGTTTTCTGGACTGCTAAGTGGTTTTCTGATATTCTTGGTTCTTTTGTGCCATTTCCAGTGCCACACTAATGGCTGCTACTGGAGAATCTTCAAATTCAAGTGCTAAACCCCTTTTCTTTTCTATTTTCAATTCCCCAACTATTATTATTGTAAAATTACAAGGCAATAGTAATTATGTGTCATGGTCTGCATCAGTAGAGCTATGGTTTATAGGTCATGGTTATGATGACCACTTGGTTAAAAATGCTAGTGATATAGATACCAAAGACAAAACCACCTGGACTAAAATTGATGCACAATTGTGTAGTTTATTATGGCATTCCCTTGATCCTAAACTGCTTACCTTATTCCAATCACGTAAAACCTGTTGAAAAGTTTGGACTAAATCCCACACATTGTATGCCAATGATATACATCGAATATATAAAGTTGTGTCTAACTTTGTTCATTTCCAACAGAACCACCAAGGCTTGGCTAGTTACCTGGGGTAGGTAAAACCCTAAAAGACGAGTTCAACTTTGTTATGCCTATATTGGATAATGTTGTTACACAAGAAAAACAAAGGGATAGATTTTTTATGGTCATGGCTTTAATAGGATTGCGATCCGACCTCAGGCCTATACAAGATCAAAGTTTCGCGAGTCCAACCATTCCCACCTTGGAGGATGTTTCTGCACGTTTATTACGTATCTCTATTTCTGACACTAATAAAGTTATGATATGTGTTAGCTATACAACATCAACAAGGTAATGGTGATAACAGGAAATGGAAAGGCAAAAACTCAAAGTAACATTGTACTTATGGTGACTAGAGTGGTCATACTCGAGACACCTGTTGGTCACTACATGGCAGACCATCACAGAATCAATCCATCAATGCTAGCCAAAATGTTGCTCAAAATCCAAACCAAATGTTGCTCATCTAGTTCAGACTGGTGGCGATGGACTCCTTTCATTACCGAATAAACAACCCAACTCCGCTACATTGACAAGGTCAAATTATAGTGAATATTTGCAATTTCAAACCGCCAAAAAGCAGGCTCAACAACAGCCATTCCATTCTGGCATATCCACTGCCTGTTTAACCAAAGCAGTACATGCTACTTCTCGGTACTTGATTTCGGTGCTTCTAATCATATCTCTGGTCTCTCCTCCAAATCTCTCTACTATCATCTCAGCTAATGGCTCTCTAACTGTGATTAAAGGAATTGAAGAAGCTTAACCTCTACCTTGAGTTCCTTTAACCTCAGTCTTATTTACCCTAAAATATCCCTATAACTTGATTTCCATTAGTAAACTGACAAAACATCTAAAGTTCATTGTATTCTTTTTGGCTAACTTTGTTTTTATGCAAGACCGACGTACGAGGAAGATAATTGGAAAAACCACTGCTGCTTTCACTTCTGATGCTTCCGCTGAACTGCTTCATAATCAGCTTGATCATCCAAGTCTTGCTAAATTTAAACAACTTGCTCCTCATTTTTTTGTTGTCTTCTTTTGAATGTGAGTCGTGTTAATTAGGAAAACAAACTCGTGTCTCTTTTCCTAAACGTGTCAACGATCAGGCCACATCTATATTTGTTATTGTTCACTCTGATATATAGAGCCCTAGTCATATTAGTTTTGTTTTAGGTTTTAATTACTTTGTTACTTTTATTGATGATTATTCCCAATGTACTTTGTTATATTTAATGAAAAATTGTTTTAAAGTTTTTTCTATTTTTCAGAATTTTTATGCTGAAATTCGTAATCAGTTTGGAATGTCCATTAAAACATTACATAGTGATAATGTTAAGAAATATTTCTTACTCTTTTACCCAGTTTCTATCTTCTTAGGGCATCACTCATCAATCATCTTGTGCTCATACTCCTCAACAAAATGGAGTGGCAAAACGAAAGAATCAGCGTCTTATTGAAACAACTTGAACTTTACTCATTAATTGTCATGTTTCACTTCATTTTTTGAGGGATATTGTTCTCACAGCATGTTATTTGATTAATCGAATGCCTTCTTCTATCCTACAACACAAAAATCCTCATTCAATATTGTTTCAAAATCAAAATGCCTAGTCTTCCACTTCGGGTATTTAGTTATACGTGTTTTATTCATAATCTCACTCTTGGCAAAGATAAACTTCAACCCAAATCAATTAAATGTGTTTTCTTAGGATATTCTCATCTCCAAAAAGACTACAAATGACCCAACCACTCACAAATTCTTTATTTCAACAAATGTAACCTTTTTTTAGACATCCCCATATTTCTCTCCCAGTACAGTCGACAAAGATTTCTTTCCTAAAGACCTACCTAGTCTTCCTATTCCAGAGGCAATTCCTTCACAACCTCTACAAGTATATTCACGTCGTCCTCATCCCTAATTTGTTGTTCTTGATGATGCAGGTACACTACCGAGTGACTCCTCTCCTACTCCTACATCACCTCCTACACCGGCCATGCCATCAACAAAGACATCAATGCCTCCCATTGCCCTTCGCAAAGGCACTCATTTCACTCGCAATCCTCATCTAATTTATAATTTCCTAAAGTATCATCGCTTATCTCCTTCATATTATGCAGATGTCTCCAATTTATCTCATGTTTTTATACCAAAGAATGTTAATGAAGCATTATCTCACCCTGGATGGCATGCTACTATGGTTAATGAAATGACTGCTCTTCATGATAATGTTACTTGGAAATTGGTTCCATTGCCACCAGGCAAAACTGTTGTTGGTTGTCGTTGGGTTTATATGGTCAAAATTAGACCAGATGGCAAAATTGATCGCTTAAAGGCACTTCTGGTTGCCAAGGGATACACTCAGATCTTTGGACTTGATTATGACGATACATTTTCTCCTGCGGCAAATATTGTTTCTGTCATACTCTTTATTTCTCTAGCAGCTATCCATCACTAGCCACTTCATCAACTTGATATTAAAAATGTTTTTCTCTATGGTGAGTTAGTTGAAGAAGTTTATATGGAGCAACCATATGGTTTTGTTGCTCAGGGGGAGTCTGGTCTAGTATGTCAGCTTCATCAATCTCTCTATGGTCTAAAACAATCTTAAAGAGCATGATTTGGAAGATTTAGTACAGTTATTCAACAATTTGGAATGACTCGTAGTGAGGTTGATCATTCAGTGTTCTATCGCCATGGAAATCATGATAATTGCATTTATCTGATGGTATATATTGATGACATTGTCATAAGAGGTAGTGACCACGAAAGAATTTCTCAACTCAAAAAGTATTTGTTCAATCACTTTTAAACCAAAGATTTAGGGTTAAAATATTTTTTTCGAATTGAGGAGGCACAGTCCAAAACAAGCATTGCTATCTCGCCAAAAAAATATGCATTGGATATATTAAAGGAAACAAGCATGTTAGACTACAAATCTGTGGATACTCCCATGGATCCAAATGTGAAACTTGTTCCTGGACAGGGAGAGCCTCTCAAAGATCTTGACAGATATCGAAGACTAATTGGTAAGATCAATTATCTCACGATTAGGCGACTAGATATATCCTTTGCTGTAAGTGTGGTTAGTCAATTTCTCCAAACTCCATATGATAGTCATTGAGATGCAGTAACTCATATTCTCAGATATATCAAATATAGTCCAGGATAATGCTTGTTATATGAAGACAAGGGTAACTTAAAGGTAGTGGGATACTCCGAAGCATACTGGGCAGGCTCTCTTTCAGATAGACGGTTCACTTCTGGGTATTGTGTTATGATTGGAGGAAATTTGATATGCTGGAAAAGCAAAAAAGTAGGATGTAGTAGCCAGATCAAGTACAAAAGCAGAATACTGAATTATGGCCTTGGCCACATGTGAACTTATATGGCTAAAGCAACTTCTCCAATAGTTAAAATGTGGGGAGGTCCAACAAATGAAGTTAATTTATGTCAATCAAGTTGCTTTTCATATTACCTCTAATCTAGTATTTCATGAAAAACAAAACATAGAGAAGTAGATTGTCACTTCATTAGACAAAAGATGAGTCATGACGTATTGCTACTTCTTTTGTTAATTCAAATGATCAATTAGCAAATGTCCTAACTGAATCCCTTAGAGGTTCTCAGATTGAATATCTTTCTAACAAGCTAGGAGCCTACAATATGTATGCTCCAGCTTGAGGGGAGTGCTGGAATTATAGGTTGTAATTATAGGGATTATGTTTTTGTAACTGTAGGCAAGGAATTAGGGATTGTGTCTCTTTGTTAGTTTCCTTATTTAGCTTAGTTTATGTGTATATAACCCTAATCTTGTTGAAGGAATTAAGTAAGCAATACAGCTTCAATTCAAAACCTATTTCTTCTCTTTCTCCTCTCTATTTTTTGTTCTAACACAGACTAACTAGGTCCACATGCAAGAATGTAGAGATGAAACTTAATGCTTGAACTTGTTATCACTGCAGAGCTAAATAAAGAGACAGGGAATGTAAATTACATTGGCTATTTTGTAGATGAAATGGTGTCGTGTTACATATTATAGGAAAAAGTTTAGAGGAAGAAAGGGGTAAATGTGTAATTGTTAGTTTTGATGTTGTTTAGTAGGTTTGTGTCTGTGTTAAATAGTTAAATGTAGTGTTAATAGTTAAGTTGTAGTTTTAAGTAGTTAATTGAGTGATAACTATAAATAATACAAATGTTAGTAATTAAACATAGCTAGCATATGTTTAGATACAGGAATATAGGCTGATAGTTAGGGGTTTGTTGCATGAATAAACTGCATAGCTTAACTCAGAAGCTATCCAATAGATAACTGATCATTTGAAGCTATATTAAGGCTTCATATCAGAATTTTTGTATTCATTTCATGCTTAATAATAAAAATTCCTATTCTCTTTCTAGATTTCTCTCCTCTCTCTAAAATCTCTTTCCCTAACCTCTATTCTCTACTGAAATCCTTATGTTTCTTCTATTTTTTTCCCATTCTTTTACTTGTAAACCCAAAATCCCCAAATATTGAACTGTTAGGATTCAACAATCCTAACATTTGGTATCAGAGCTGCTACAAGAGAGAGAATTACTCTGAGTTTCTTCTTTCTTGAAGTAGTGTTACAATGACTAAGTCTACAATAGTCAGTAATGATGGAGTACGAATGGTTGAGTTGGAGGAACAATTTCTAGCATTACAGGAGTTAACCCTGAAGAACATGGCAAAGATTAAAGAGTTTAAAGAAGTTGTTAAAATGAGCAGCAACAAAAACAATGAAGTACTGGAAGAACTAAGAATGAACAATAACAGAAGTATGAGTATTTGAAGAGATGAGGGCATTCATGAACAAGATGTTGTTGGATAAAGGGAAAGAACTAGTCAGCAATAATGATGGTCCAAATCTAAGGATCAACAGGTGCTCTGTTAATGGAGAAAAAGGGTTATTGCCCAAACCCCCTAGAGGATGGATAGGAACTTCAAGCTCTCCTTCAAATCAAACAATGTCAAACCCATTTGAGTTGGGAAATACCACAAGCAATCTTGGAGGTAAAAATTCATTCTACCCTAAAGTAAAACTATTAACTTTTGAGGGAGGTGAACCAAGAGTTTGGATAAAAAAAATGTGTCAAATATTTTGACATTTACCAAATTTCTGAGGAACATAGGGTGGGGTTAGCAAGCCTATATTTAGTAGACGAAGTAGATTCTTGGTTTCAAAATTGGAAAAAAAAGGGTATTAAGACTTGGGAAGAGTTTGAGAGGATTTGTGTGAAAGATTTGGGGAAGAAGAAGATGATACTATAGAGTAGTTTATGAGATTAAGACAGGAGGGTAGTGTAGAAGAGTACTTAGGTTTGAAGATCTGAGAATTAGACTTGAGAGGTTTATGCTAGAACTCAGAGAAGCCTATTTCCTGTCCGAGTTTATAGGAGGGTTGAAAGAGGAAATTAGGTTGGTTGTGAGGATGATGAAACCTGCCTCTATTACTAAGACAGTGGAGATAACTAGGCTGCAGGAGAAAATTGTGAACAAGAACCCTAAATACCATCAAACAAATTCCTGGTTCCAAAGACCGGCAATTAACCAAGCCAAAAGTAACCCGCAGGCAACCAATAACCCCATTAGTAGGCCAAATTACTAACTTTCAAATCCACCAAGACCACCAAACCCTATTAATATTCCTAAACCTGATACTATTACACAGAGACTATAGTACACACCAAATAACAATAATAATGCCTCTGTAATCTTACTAAACCTACCAGCTTCAACCAGAAAACCTTTCCACCACCACCCTCATCCACCAGGAACCCTACTCGAACCTGTTACAAATGTGGGGATAGATACTTCTCTGGACATCAGTGTAAACCCAAGACTTTGGCAGCCTTAACCACTGAAGTAAAAGTAGACACAAAAGATAGGAATGACAATGAGGAGGACTTAGGAGAAGAAGGATTGATAGAGGAGCAATTTGAGCTCTCTATACATGCTATTGAGGGAATTGAGGGAGCTGAAACAATTAAGATTCAGGGCAGATATAGAGATAGACAGTTGATTATATTGATAGATAGTGAGAGTACCAACAGTTTCATTGATCAAAAAAAAGCCAAAGAGTTAAAATTGGTGCTCATTAGGATTCTTGCAATCTCCATTAAAGTTGTAGATGGGAGAAATCTCATTTGTAACCATCATTACCAAGCTTTTAGGTGGGAAATGCAAACTCATAAATTCTCATTTGATTTGAGGGTATTAGAACTTGGAGGTTTTGATATGGTTTTAGGAGTAGATTGGTTGAGAAGCTTTAATCCTATATTGTTTGATTTTGACAAATCAAGCACAACGTTTTCTTTTAATGGGAAACAAATAACTCTTAAGGGCATGATTCAAGAGAGTAAATGGCAGGGTAACAATAGTATCTTAAGGAGGAAAGGATAGGATTTTCAGACCCCATTATTTTGTATTTGTAACATTGAAACCTTAGAAAGCATTGACCAAGACACTGACCCTTACTCAGTCCACCCACTAAACAATACAGACCTGGAACAATTACTCCAAACCCATAGTGATGTTTTTTCTTAACCTAAGACTTTACCTCCATTCAAGAGTCATAAGCATTCAATACCATTGATTCCAAACACTCAACCTATTAACATTAGACCTTATAGGCACCCTCACTTCCAAAAGCAGGAAATAGAGAAATTAGTCACTGAAATGTTTCGAAGTGCAGTCATACAGCCTAGTACTAGTCCTTTTTCTTCACTTGTATTATTGTCTAAAAAAAAAATGGCAGCTGGAGGTTTTGTATGGATTATAGAAGACTTAATGATCAGACTATTAAGGATAGGTTCTCTATACCAATCATTGAGGATTTACTAAATGAATTACACGGAGCTCAACTGTTTTCTAAATTGGATTTGAGAGCTAGTTACCATCAAATTAGGATGCAATCGAGGACATACATAAGACTGCTTTTAAAACACATCATGGGCACTTTGAGTTTACTGTTATGCCCTTTGGTTTGACCAATGCCCCAGCCACCTTTCAAGCTCTCATGAACCATATTTTCCAACCCTACTTAAGGAAATTTATCTTAGTTTTCTTTGATGATATACTTGTGTACAGTAAAAACATAACTGAACACCTGCAGCATATGTCCATTGTATTACGAATCCTCAGAAAACATAACTTATTTGCTAAGTTGTCCAAATGTTCCTTTATTGAGTCACAAGTTGAGTACCTAGGGCATATCATCTCTGGTCAAGGGGTATCTACACATCCTAAAAAAAATACAAGCCATGCAAGATTGGCCAACCCCAGCCAGAGTAAAAGAATTAAGGGGTTTCTTGGGCTTAACAGGGTATTATAGAAAATTTATATACCACTATGATATTATTAGTAGACCTTTGACATAATTACTTAAATAGGAGGGGTTTAAGTGGAATACAGAGACTCATGAAGCTTTTGAGGAGCTGAAACAGAGAATGACACAAGCCCCTGTCCTAGCTCTACCTAATTTCACCATACCCCTTACTGTGAAGACAAATGCTAGTAATTGGAGAATGGGAGCGGTACTGCAACAGCAACCATTGCTTTCATTTCACAGGCATTTGATCCTAAAAGCAAGTCTTTATCAGTTTATGAGAAAGAATTGCTGGTAATCACTTATGCAGTGACAAAGTGGAGACATTACCTTGAGCAAGGTCAGTTCTTTATCAAGACTGACCATGAAAGCATCAAGTATCTTTTGGAACAAAGGTTGCATACAAACCTGCAACAGAAGGGCATTTCCAAGCTGTTGGGATTGGATTACAATATTTTGTATAGGAAAGGAGTGGAGAACAAGGTAGTTGATGATATATCTCGGAGAACAACCTGTTTTCCATCAGTTCAACCTCTTAATTGTTTTATGCAATCTCAGATTTTGCCTACATGGATGAATAGCATAAGCAGCACTTATGAGCAGGATTCCAAAGCTTCTGAAATGGTCAAGCAATTGGCTATAGATAAGGTTGCTCAACCTAGGTTTGCACTTAAAAATGGATTACTAATGTATAAAGACTGGTTGTATATTGGAAATTCTACTTCCTTAAAATAGCAACTGATACAAAGCTACCACAACAGTGCACTTGGAGGGCATTCTGAAATACAAGTCACATATACTAGGCTGCAAAAGTATTTTTATTGGCTTGGTATGTTGAAGGAGGTGCAGGAATGGATCCAAAAATGTGATACTTGTGCCAAGTGTAAACCTGAGCACTGTGTTGCTCCTAGTTTACTACAGCCACTACCTATTCCCTCTCAAGCATGGCAGCACATAGCTATGGATTTCATTGAACAACTACCTAAATCAAAGGGCAAGGATACCATATTGGTAGTTGTTTGTAGGTTTACTAAATATAGCCATTTCTTAGCACTAACACACCATTATACTGCCACAACAATAGCCAAATTGTTCTTAGATGAGGTGTTTAAACTACATGGAGCACCTCAATCTATAGTAATAGACACGGACAGAATATTCACTAGCATTTTTTGGAAGGATCTTTTTAGTTTATTGGCACAACTCTCAACTTTAGCACTGCATATCACCCACAAACAGAGTGCTTGGAAAGCCACTTGAGGTGCATGTCTCATGTGCAGCCAAGAGAATGGTGCAAATGGTTACCTTTAGCACAGTGGTGGTATAACTCCTCTTACTACAGTGCCATTAAAATGTCACCCTTTGAAGCAGTATATGGATATCCTCCAACCTTTCCACCAGTCCTACCTCTTGAGATATGTAAGGTGGCAACAGTAGGGGATATGTTGCAACACAGACATCACCTACTAGAGATTTTAAAAGAGAATTTATCACAATCTCAAAACAAAATGAAGCAGCAAGTGGACAAGCATAGAACTGAGAGAGAGTTTGAGGTGGATGATTGGGTTTACCTCAAATTACAACCCTACAAGCATACTACTTTAGCTTTGAGACACAAACTCAAGTTTTTTGCTAGATTTTATGGTCCTTTTCATATTATGGCTAGGGTTGGCAAGGTTGCTTACAAACTGAATTTACCTGCAACAACTTCCATTCACCCAGTATTCCATGTTTCTCTTTTAAAGAAGAAGTTGGGGGAGCAGATTAGTCCATTACAGGAGCTACCTACTATGGAGGATGATTCTACAGTGATGGAGCCAAAGAGAGTCCTCAATACAAGGACTATTTCAAGGGACAACAAGCCTGTTTTTCAAGGTTTGATTAAATGGAAAAACTTGCCTATGGAGGATGCTACTTGGGAAGATCGCTCTTTCATTACAAGTCAATTTCCATATTGTTTTCTTTCTTGGGGTATTGAAAGGGCTAATGGAGAGGGTATTGTTACATATTACAGGAAAAAGTTCAAAGGAAGAAAGGAGTAAATATGTAATTGTTAGTTTTGATGTTGTTTAGAAGGTTTGGACTGTGTTAAATAGTTAAATGTAGTGTTAATAGTTAAGTTGTAGTGTTGAGTAGTTAACTGAGCGATAACTATAAATAATACATATGTTAGTAGTTAAACATAGTTGGCATCTGTTTAGATTCAGGAATATAGGCTGGTAGTTAGGGGTTTGTTGTATGGATAAACTACATGACTTAACTCGTAACCTATCCAGTAGATAACTGATCATTTGAAGCTATATTAAGGCTTTAGATCAGAATTTTTATATTCATTTCATGCTTAATAATAAAAATTCCTATTCTCTTTCTAGATTTCTCTCCTCTCTCTAAAATCTCTTTTCTTAACCTCTATTCTCTACTGAAATCATTTTATTTCTTCTATTTCTTCCCATTCTTTTACTTGTAAACGCTAAATCCACAAATATTAAACTGTTAGGATTCAATCCTAACATTTTGTCCGAATGAATATGCAGGCTTTGAAAGACACAAAGTCTTGATTAGATAAGTGTAAAGTAGGTTACACACCCTTCATTTTGAATGAAAAGTTGGTCATTTATGCTCCATTTGCTTAGGTTGTTAAAGTTTTCCCCTTTTCATTATTTTGAAAGAAAATAAAGAAAACAATATCAAAGACAAATTTGAAAATGCTTCAAATGAAAAAAAAAAATTCTAGTTCCAAACTTTTTTATGAGGGAGGTGTTGGGGATTTGAAAATCTAATTCCTGTACTGCAAGGCATGACTCAACAACTAAGAAACCAACCCAATGGTTTTTTTTTATATGAACCAAAATTCACATTTTTTTTACTTTACTTTCTTATCATCACATTTACTTTAAAAATATCTTTTGCTCTTTGAAAAGTAAAAGATTTTTTTGAACCAAATACAGCATTAGCTATTGTCATTTTGCTTTGTTTCACGGATGGACTTTTTTTATAGGGATATTTGATGAGTATAGTCCTAGAGTGCATGGCTTACACCCCCTTTTGAGGTTATTCATTAGAATAATGGCTTTTAGGATCTAGCCTTGGTAGCAAAGAAGAGCCAAAACATAGATATGTGCATCACCAACAAGAAAATAGTCCGCTCAAGGAAGAGAAATCTTTAGTTGATTTTGAGAAAATGTTCCCAGTTTATTATGCAACCACAGCTCCATCAGTTACCAAACTGAACGTGCAAATACCAAGCCTAATCTCAAAGAAAAATATCTTATACCACCAGAAATCCATTAACAAATTTCTTTATGTCTTAAAAAAAGAGCAAATATGAGGGCCTACAATTCATTCTCCAGAATCCCAAGATAAAGATGTTGATAATCATTAGTGCTTGGTTCTCTCTTTAACAAACCCAATTTATTAGGTATATACCCTCCTAATTGAAGAACCAATGAACATAGAAAAGCCTTAGGTTTGATAGCTTAAAGCACTCTTGGATTAGGTTTAATAGCTTAAATTACTCCTGAATTCACTAAGGCACATCATAAGCTTCTCCCAAGTGATTAATTTCAAGGAAAATCTAATTGTTGTATGATGCCTACTGAATTACTATGGTTAAGCAACACAAATGTGTTGGTCACTATGATGCAACTAGAAAAGCAAGCTCATTAGTGGCTGAAGGTTTAAATGGTAATCAAGTTTACACGGAAAACACAACCACATGATTACCTTGATATTGACCTTCTAAGATTCAAATAGAGTAGGAACCCTTAACATATTAATATTGTATTCCACTTAATCCAAATTTATTTTTTATGAAAGGAAACCTTCTCAAAGTCTTCAAGGTTGTATGGAATCAGCTTCCTAAGGGCTGCTTCAGCAGTTGCCTGCACATGAACTACATCATCATCACTACCATCCGACTTAGCCTCAGCACTGCTCGTCCATTCCTCTTCATTAGTTGCATCATTCTCTTCCTCAACCTCTGATTCTGAGGTACACTCCTCCGCAGATCCTGGGTTATCATCTGATTCGCACTCTGATCAGCAATCATAGCCAAAATCCTGCACCAAGATCATTCGAATAATTGTCAAAAAAAAAAGAGATGAAATTTGAATATAAAATAAATAAAAAATGCAGAAAATAACACAACATAGTAAAACTCCTAATCTTACATAAGGAGCAAGAACGGTGCTATCAAGCGTTAGTAAGGGAACTTGCAGATCTCGTGCAAGTGATCTGACTATTCTCTCCCGATAAAGCTCGGTACCTATAGATAGCAATCACTGTAATGAGTAGAATAATAATGCAGCAGCGAAAACATCTAACAATGGATGATGAGTATGTGATAAACCTACCTGGTATACTCTGAAGCAGTATTCTCCCACTTGAAGACAGTCAAACGAGCCCCATAGCAAGTAGTGAATTTCTTGTGTTTCAAATTGGAAGTAACACATTCTACCAAAACACTTTTTGTTATGCTCACTACAAAGATGACGTAAAAAAAAATTATTACATCTTTGAAACTAAAAAGAAAGATAACGGAAGAAAGAAAAAGAAATGGAACCAGTAATTTACTTGATGTAGTAAGGAAAAGTGTCCCATGAAACATGTATTTTCTCCCATGGAATAACCCTTCGCAAAAATTCATTTTTAAACCTTTCACGTCTAGTCAAAAACGGAGATTCCTTGTTTTTACTTTCTATGGCAAGCTTTTCATTATTAAGCCATTCTTTTTTATCTTGTTCTGCGAGCCAAGCATGAGCATCAGAGTGAATTGCTTCTCCTTTAGCCTTTCCATGATCAAAGTTTACAGATGGAGCTTGTTTATCCTCACTTGTATTCCTCCCATCACCTTCTGAACTATATAAGCGAAATTGGCGAAGACAATTATTCGAACATGTAATATGCAATGGCCTTACACATCTTTGCAGTGATGAAAATGAATCAAATAGGTATCTTTTGATAGAAGTAACATTTGAAGAGCTAATAAAAGATCGAGAACAAGTAAAATCCTGGCAGTTTGGCCTAATCAAATGTTTCGGTGGAAAAAAAACTGAACTCCATCTCTGATTTATCCCTTTTATTATATTCGTATACATTGCAGAGAAAATAAGGTGCCGCCGGTAGGCTAATTGCCGGAGCGTGACTACACGCGTCGTTGTGGTTATGGATTGCGACTACAGGTTGTTTGTGGTATTCGTTTCTTCAATGAGTCTCGTGAAATCGGACCTCTAAAGTCCGGCGTCTGTAGTTGTAGTGGTTGGAGGAGAAAGGGGCAGCTTGGTGATAATTTCAAAAATAATTAATTATATATTTATATTTAATAAAATATAATATAAAAATTACTTATAAATTAATAATAGATAGATTTATTATTATTAACAAAAGTGAAGGTTATTTTTATCCATTAATTTTTTAAAATCAGCTACGTGTTTAATCTAAAATGAAAAGTTTTAATTTCTAACTTATTCAAAAAGTTAAATTTTAGCTATCTACATAATTGCTTTTATTAATTTTGATATTTACCAAATATTATAAACTGAGCCAAAATCAACTTTTCACCCAAAAAAATTACTTTTTCCCTTCTATAAGCTATGCCAAACGGACACTTAATAGTATAAGATGTGACACCGTTTTAATAGGAAAACAAAAGAGAGAGGAGGATTAGGGCTTTGAATTTTAACACTGATTGGACCCGAGTGTATTGCACAAACGGAATTCGACCTTGTATCCCCAAGTCGACAAGTCGATTAAAGGTTGTTTGGTAGAGCAATTCATAAATGTGCGATTGATGTAAAAATGTGATTGTCAAATCGTTAATCGCTAAAAACAATTTATAACTGGTTATAAAATTTATCGATTGAAAAGAAATTTTATTATAATCGAAATTTTTAATTGGCCAACCAAATAACATATATTTTTATAATTGGCGACACTTATATTAGCAATCGGTAATTATGAATATTTAGTTGGCCAACCAAATAGCTCCTAAATTTATAAAAAAAAAAAAAACCATTTTTATACGTTCCAACTAAAATTCATTATTAATATTTTTTTATTATTTTTTATTTATACTATGTATAATAAAATTTATTTTTATATATTTTTATATTAATATTATAATAATCAAAAATTAATATTTAAATTTAATAAAAATTAACAAGACTAAAATACGAATTAAATAAAAATACTTATTAAAGCCGCACAAAACATAAACCTAAAACTAGTTAAATATATATTTATGATTATCCAAAAAAAATTGAATATTAATACGTCCCAATAGAATTGGACATTAAAATATTAAGTTTTAATAATTTATGTTTTCATGATTTGAAAAAAAAATTTGTTGTCGGTCATGAGCAAAACTAATAAAACAATATATAAAATATTTGTAATCGACAGCCATATTATTAAGATATATGGGAGTGTTTGAATCTATTTAGAATAGACATATAACAATATTTTTTGAAATATAAAAAATGTTAAACGGTTTTTTAAGTATTTGAATGAGTAATTTAAAATGTCATTTTAAAATTTAAAAATAGTAAAAAAAAAATAGATATGATAATTTGTTTGTTTAAACAATATTTTCAAAATAGAATTTAAATCCAAACACCCTCATAGGTAAAAGAAAAGGCTAAATCTATTATGTCATTATACTATCAATAGAAGAGACTCTATCTACCGTTGAATTATCTACTTTAAAACTTAGTCATTGAAAGTAATAAAAGGCTACCTATTTTTCAGGTAACTAAAAATTGTGTTTGTAACCTGTTATTTGTTATGGCATTTTTTGTAAATAATTAATAATATGTGTCTTGTTTAATATTATTTTAAATTAAAATTAATTAAGTTTAAAAGTCAAATTCTCAAATCCATTTAATCCCTAATTCTCCAAAAATCTTTCAAATCCCTAATTGTCACAACATGAAAATCGGGTCAGACGATTTTAAAATGTAGAAACAGTATATGACGTCCGACACCAGTAAAACCTACAACCAATATCAATTACAGTCAATTGTGCTAAACCATTCATAAATATTTAAATTTTTCGTTAAATGATTGTTAGCTTAATAAAAAATTTGCCAAAGTTCCCCTATAATTTTCAATTTTTTTATCCATATTAATTTTTACAAATTACTCAACCTGCAAAGAAAATTTACACTCCCAATTAATCACCATCTTTATATCATCAACTCCACAATATTAAACCATACATAGCACTTCTATATCTTTTCATATCAAATCTCAATCACACGTTATCTCTATCATTTCAACGTCTCTATCATGACATTGTCATTATTAATATCAGTCATTAGACATTTCATATATTGTACTAATTATATGTTAAGTTCTAGTAACAATTATTAAAAATTACACATATTATACTCAATATTGGTTAAGTTCAATCAGAGTCATAGCATATTTTAAATCACTTAACATTAACTATCAGTAACAAATATCCACTCAAAACTTAATACATCATTCTCATATCCAATTACAGTGCGATACCATGGAGATTCTAGAATCGTTTCCTTAGACCAATTATGACAAATATTTATATCTTGAAGATATTGACATACCAAGTGGGAGAAGAAATGAGTATAAATTATGAGTATAAATTAAACCACTAAATATGAGTATAAATTACTAAGTGAGTTACATATACATCACGTTACATGCAAAGGATTGGATAACAATAGAAAATATGAAATGAATAACATCAATAATAAAGTATCAGATATGGAGTAGAATCAAATTATCAGGCAATAACAATCAGTATCAATGAAGTATAAGGGATTCAGGCATGTTCATATAACAAATATAGAGGGTCTGTAACTATAGTCGAATATCATCGTATTACGTAAGGCGGGCCAAACCTTACGGCTAAGACAAATCTCTTCCCAGCTAGGGTCCCGGACATTTTGCCATGTCCAGTAGGTCACTGTGCACAATGTCAATGATTTTTCCCTCATTATCCCATCGGTATAGTAGCTCTGCTATACAAACATGTATTATGGCCAATGAAGTAATAATAGGGTGCAATGATATTCAATAATCAATAAATCTCATTGTCAGATTATATACTCATTGAAATTATTCAAGTATCCATTTATATATCAATAATAAATCAATAGCAATAATTGAATTTAGGATTGATCATTTTATAGTTATACAATGACATATTTGGTGCTTAAGGAAGAAAGGTCATTCAAATGCAATGAATTTGAGAACATGCATCACGATGTACATATAACTCACATTTGCCTAGCACTTCTATTGTTACACTTCTCATTTCCTCTTTCTTGGTTTTAGGTCTTAGCATTCACAGTTTTCATCATATCTTTTATTCATTATTGACTCTACATATTCAATTAATTTCAATTTAGATACCAATTAATATGAAATTACCTTAATTAAACTTAATTTGAAGATATTCTTCAAAATTCCAAATCCTAGGTTTCATTCTTGAAAAACTCATCACTGGCAGCCTATGTTTTTTTACTTATATCTCTCTCTATACTTATCCAATTACATCAATTCTTATTCCTATTTAAACTAGACATCAGAGGTTATAACATATTTAAAAATAAAATTTTTCTAAGTATTATAAAATTTATGGTGGAATTTTTAATCCTGCCCTACAACCTGTCTGGTACCCTACAACTTCAACCCGAGCAATCTCTATTATTTCACTTGTAACTCAATGTATAGTTATCCAAATGCTATTTTGTTTTCACAAAATTTAGCTAAGACATAGGAAATATTTTTCATGTTTTGAGTTTTCCCTGATTTTGTCTTTATGGTCCTCAAAATTATAAAATTCAGTAGGGTTTCTCAATGGACACCCTAATTCGAACCAGTCCTACTTAGTAGCTTATATCTCTTAACACATTATGAATTTGACAAAACTTCCTTAAGGAAATATATCTACACATATATATCTACAACTTTTATGTTTTATATTTTTCCAAAATCTTCCATTAAAGCCACGAAATTTGACCTCCAAAATTCTATGCACTCTTAGAAATTTCAGAGTTTCGGAATTCCTTTCTAATCTAATTTCTTATCACTAACTTAAATTCAATCTTAAATTAAACATTTCATTAGTTTCCTATACCTCAATAACAACTCTAATAACTAAATTAAGGATTATCTAATACTAATTTAAGAATTGGTTTAATACATAATAGGGTTAGGGTTCTTAAATCATAAATTCTATTCAATTAAGCTAAATTGATGTAGTTAATGACTATAACCATGATATTCACTACTTTTAATCACTAAATAAATAAATAAAAATGGAAGAAGTATCATCTTTACCTTAGGAGGAAAAGTGGCCAAATGCTACTTAATGCTAAATCCCAAAATCCTTTGATCATCTTGATGAAATGGATAAGGAATTAGGTTAGTTAGGTTAAAAATTTAGGTTAATTGGATCAAACATTGATGGATTTGGAGCTTTGGATGGCTGGCCATGGAGAAGAAGGTGGGAAGGAAGAAAGCACGGTATGGAAGAGCGTAGAAATGGCCATTTAAAAGCCAAACTTTTTAGAATTTGCAAATAAGTCCTTAGATTTTTCTTAATCACACTTTTACCCAATAACTTTATGTAATTTATTATGTTAATTCTGTTGAGAATTAACTTTCAGTGTGGGAAGTGAAAATATTCATTTTGAGCTGCTCTATTTATTAAAAATGGTCTGGGGTGAATTCAGTGTTCCAAACAGTAGATTTCCAAAATTAACCCTAAAGTTATCATTATTTATAGTTTTGTCATTATGTAAATTTTCAGTCTTCCCAATCACTTTTCAATCCATTTTTTTTACCAAAAATTCACATAAATTTAAGTGATTCATTATCCATAGGTTTATGTCAAATTTTGTAAATTCATTATACCGCTAATTTCCCGAGCAATGTAATTAACATTGTTGTTTTCGAGACAATATCTCCAAACTGTCCGAAAACAGTGTCTAAAATTTTAGGGTGTTACACTCTTCCCCCTATAAATAAATTCGTTCTCGAATTTACTATTCATAGATATCTCAATGTTTTGTCTGTTCAGTAATTCAACCAAATCCATGCAAGTAGGGTAGATAAATACGAATTTAGTCACTTCTCAGTTCATATTAATTCACCAGTAATGTACTCTTAGACTATGATACTATTTATTTCTCATTACCAATTTCATACAGTTGCTTCATACTCTTCAATACTTAATTAGTTACTATACAATCAATAATTTTATCAGTCTAAGTACTTTCTATTAGCTTTTTTGATTAAGAATTTATATCTTAAGTAGCTTAATATTATCAATCAATGTGGATTTTATTTGAAACTGGCTATCAGAGCCTGGTTTCGATCCTGAAATCCCTATTTCCAGTTCAATTCCCTATATTAGTCAGTTCTTATATTTCTTGTATCAATAAACTTCCAGTAACTGCGTTGGACTGTCTTCCCATAGATTTCAACTCTCTCTATATATATTTCACTACATACCTGTACTTAGATGATACCATATCCTGCTATTATAATTTTTAATAGCTTTACTATTTTCTATTACTATAGATTCAGGCCTTCCTATCAGAAGATATACTATAGATTTTTATGATAAGTGCAAATCTTACGTTTAATTCCATGCAAATAGTTCTGCTGAATTAGAATGCAATTTCTGTACTTAGTCTTTACTATGCAGTGCAATCACGGTATTCTAATACATTGCATTATCGCAGAGTATATATACATTTGAAGGATACAACAATAGACGAGACATGAATTCCTAATGCTCCATGGTTTACCCTATGTCTTATAGACATTGTATATGTATACTGATCTTATAATCCTAAAGCTCTGATACCACATTTGTCACGATTCAAAAATCGGGCTGGACAATCCTAGGATGTGGAAAAAGTCTATGACGTTCGACACCCGTAGAACCTACTACCAATATCAATTACAGTCAATTATGCTAAACCATTCATAAATATTTAAATTTTTCATTAAATGATTGTTAGCTTAATAAAAAATTTGCCAAAGTTCCCCTATAATTTTCAATTTTTTTTATCCACATTATTTTTTACAAATTACTCAACCTACAAAGAAAATTTACAATCCCAATTAATCACCATCTTCATATCCTCAACTCCACAGTATTAAACCATACATAACACTTTTATATCTTTTCATATCAAATCTCAATCACACATTATCTCTATTATTTCAATGTCTCTATCATGACATTGTAATTATCAATATCAGTCATTAGACATTTCATATATTGTACTAACTATATGTTAAGTTCTAGTAACAGTTATTAAAAATTATATATATTATACTCAATATCTGTTAAGTTTAGTAAGAGTCATAACATATTTTAAATCACTTAACACTAATTGTCATTATCAAATATCCACACAAAACTTAATACATCATTCTCCTATCCAATTACAGTGCGATACCATGGAGCATCTAGAATCATTTTCTCATACCAATTATGACAAATATTTATACCTTGAAGATATTGACATCCCAAGTCAAAGAAAAAATGACTTGGAATCTGTTACCTCTATTTCATTCCTGTAAAATATTAAACAACTAAATAGTGGGTTACATATATATCACGCTATATGCAAAGGATTGGGTAACAATAGAAAATATGAAATGAACAACATCAATAATAAAGTATCAGATATGAAGCAGAATCAAATTATCAAGCAATAACAATCATTATTAATGAAGTATAAGGGATTTAGGCATGTTTATATAACAAATATAGAGGGTATGTAACTGTAGTTGAATATCACCGTATTATGTAAGGCGGGCCAGACCTTATGGTAGAGATAAGTCCTTTCCCAGCTAGGGTCTCAGACATTTTGCCCTTTCTAGTGGGCCACTGTACACAATGCCGATGGTTGTCCCCTCATTACCCCATCGGTATAGTAGCTCTGCTATACGAACATGTATTATGGCCAATGAAGCAATAATAGGGTGCAATGAAATTCAATAATCAATAAATCTCATTGTCATATCATATACTCATTGAAATTATTCAAGTATCCATTTTTATATCAATAGCAATATTCGAATTTAGGCTTGGTCATTTTACAGTTATACAATTACATATTCGGTGCTCAAGGAAGAAAGGTCATTCAAATGCAATGAATCATGATATATCCGAGAACATGCATCATGATGTACATATAACTCACCTTTGCCTAGCACTTTGTCACATCCTAACTCCAGTGGTGCGACGGTCCTAAGGCAAGGGTAGGCTTAAGGCCACCATAAACCCGTAGAACTCTCATATCTTGGATCTCATACACATTTCATATTTACATCAAGTATATATATTTATCATTAAAACATTCATTTCACATATTTAAGTAATAACCACTCATACATATATATATTTATCATTCAAGAATTTCCTCTTGTTCCTTATCGATCAAAAGATACTTCCCACATCACTAAGGAACAAGGGTAACCCATTTATAACAATTTAGTCATCAAAATATTATCATCCCTAATATCTACCTACGAAGCTCCAGAGTATACTTCCAGTATATACAGTACCATAATACAATTCAATAAATATATATACAAATATATCAAAATGATTACAATAAAAGCTTCTTAAAGGAATGAATCAAGAAACTCTATCTTCTAAATTAGCTCCCTCACGAGCCACACTATCACCTGAAATCCACAGAAGAGGAGTGAGCCTTCAACTTAGTAAGATATGAACATGCAATATAAAAGAAATCCATCAATCCAGAGGAAAGGTCAATCCATATAACATGGGTAAGAAAATATCAAATGGTTAGGCTTACAAGAACAGAAGTGCTCACAATCAAATAACACTATCAAATTACATGGTAGAGCTCCAGAGTACATCAGTAGCCATGCTACCTATCACAATAGAGCACATCGGTAGTCCTTGCTACCTTATCGCAAACACATTCTTGGCCAGGCATACGCCTAGAGCTCATAGTCCCCTCTAGGTAAAACACTGATAAAACCCTATCAGCTAGGTTCCCAAAGTGCACAATGGACCAATGAATTTACTCTCATTGGGAAGAGCGTTCTATCCATAGGGTCATATTGTTTTAATCTCATAAGAAACATATTGGTCACAAGACCATCAACATATAATATAAATCCAGTCAAGTTAACAAATGGTTTCATATGAACTTGGTCCAAGGATGAATGACCAAACCGTTTACATTCATATAAGATAATCACATGGAACAAATCATTATTTATTTGAGAACATCGTAGGGATTTCAATCAATAGGTGCATAATACAATATCATATATGTGAACATTAGGAAGGTTTGAACAATTTATTTCAAAGAAGCAAATTACATATGCAATGTTCATACTTACCTCTACACAATTTACTCTTGAGTTTTCTTTAATAATTTGCTCAACAATAATCTCCTAAATTTCCTTGATTTTTTTCTTCTATGAAATTTCCCTAAATATTCAAAATTAGGGTTTTCCTTAATCAATAATACTCAATATGATTTCTTAACATTTAACCATCTTATAGTTTATATTTTTGATTCCCAACATCAATTTAGTTCAACTTTTAAAGAAAATTTGAATTTAATTTTGAAATTACTGTTCATGTTACTATTCATGACAGCCTATAAATTCTGATTTCTTCCACATTAATTACCATTAATAACCTCAAAATGCTTGTAATAAATTTTATATACCCATAATTAACTATTCTAACCACCAGAATTTATTAATCTAACAAGAAAATGACATTTGAAGAAAATTTACCTTATATCTCCAAAACTGATTTTCTTGAGAAAATCTGCTTGAAACTGAAGATTAATACCTTAAAATATGATAATCTAGAGATTTAATGCATAAAATTTGAGTATTAATGCATTAGAAAATAAATGGAACTAATATGAGAAGAACTGAAGAAGAACGAAGAGAAGAAGAAGGAAAATCGTGCAGAGAAATCGCTACTGGCACTGGTTAAATAGGCTACTGCCCCAAAATTTCCGCTCGCCAACTCGCCTTGCTAATCCACTTCGGTAATGCCACTTCGCATATGCCAGCTAGCAATTCCCACTTCGCCAATCCGCTTCGGCAATGCCACCTCGCATAAGCCAGCTCGCAATTCCCACTTCTCCAATCCGCTTCGGCAATGCCACTTCGCCAAAACCACTTTGCATATCTAATTTGCATATGCCACCTCGTATATGCTGCCTCACCAAACTCTCCTCGCGAACTCCTCTTTGCATATGCCGCCTCGCATATGTCACCTCGCCAACTTTCCTCGCGAATTTCACTTCGCATATGCCACCTCGCCAACTCGCCTCGCAAATTCCACTTCGCATATGCCGCCTCGGCAATGCCTCTTCTCCAAACTCCTCTTCGCCTAACTCCACTTCGCATATGCCACCTCGCATATGTTTCTTCGCCAATTGCCACCTTGGCAATCTCACCTCGCCACTTCGCCTGCTCGTATTGCCGGCTCGCAAATGCCACCTTGCATTTGCCTGCTAGCAAATACCAGTCTCTGCTGAGTTGAAACCCTTCCTCGACAACTCATATTTAATCAGCTCACAAATGAGCTACAAACATCCAAACTTCCTGATTCTTTTTGTCACTTAAAATAGATATTCAGGGGTCCAATATATCCAAAATTCAAATAAAAAAAATAACTACACAAATTATGCTGACTCTCTAAATTTTACCCTAACTTACTGCCCAAAATTCATCCGAACAGGCCTGAGTAATTCTACTCTCCACTGAGCTATACTTTTCCAAATCTCCTGAAATTTTACATCCAATATCACAACACATAAAGGAGAATTTCTCATGTTTACACTTTTGGTTCAAACAGCCTCAATCATTCCCAGAAAATTCAAATATACTAAGATTCCTGTAGAAGTTAATGGAACAGATAGGTTCTGGTCAAGGAGGCATAACTCTTCACACACATAGAATTTTACAGCACCATTATACATAATTAAAAATGAGATATACACCTATAAACTTTTATATTTTACACTTTATCAAATCATTCCATTAAAATCAAAAAAATTAGTCTTCACAAAACTTCCCTGTAACCAGAAATTTCTAGATTTCCTCAAAACATTTTATATCCTCAATTAAAGTCAACAAACATACAATTAATAAAATAGCCTCAAAAATAACAGATATTACATTCTTCCCCCCTTAAATAAATTCGTCATCGAATTTATAATAACTTGCCTTAAGCCTGAAATAGATAGGGATACTTGTCTTGCATACTTTGTTCACTTTCCCAAGTACATTATTCCATGGTTTGATCTCTCCATAGGACCTTAACCATTGGTATATCTTTATTTCTTAGCTTTTTAACCATTCGGTCCACAATTGCAATTGGAGTTTCTTCATATGTCAAATCTAATTGGAGATCCACTTTCGGTACTTGTAGCACATGAGAAGGGTCGGTCACATACTTACGAAGCATCGATATGTGAAACACTGGATGTACACTATCCATGCTAGGAGGCAAAGCTAACTTGTATGAAACCTCTCCAACCTTGCTCAAAATCTCAAAGGGTCTAATAAATCGTGCAGACAGCTTGCCCCTCTTGCCAAACCATAGAACTCCTTTCATTGGAGAGATCTTTAGAAATACAAGTTCTTCAATGGAAAACTGAAGATCTTTCTTCTTTGGGTCGGCATAGCTCTTTTGGCAACTGAAAGCTATCTTTCATCTTTCTCGGATCAGTGGAACCTTTTCTGACGTATATTGTATCAATTCTGGTCCTTCGATATACTTTTCTCCAACCTCATCCCAACACAAGGGAGATCTGCATTTTCTGCCATACAAAGCTTCATAAAGGGACATCTGAATTGTGAAATGATAGCTGTTGTTGTAGGCAAACTCTATCAATGGCAAGTGAGCATCCCAATTTCCTCCAAAGTCTAGAATGCACATCTTCAACATGTCTTCTAGAGTTTGGATGGTCCTCTCTGATTGCCCATCTGTTTGAGGATGGAAAGCTGTGCTAAAATTAAGCTGTGTACCTAGACATTCTTACAATTTTTGCCAGAACCTCGAGGTGAATTGAGTACCTCTATCTGAGATAATAAAAACTAAAACTCCATGAAGTTTGACAATCTCATCAACATAAATCTGGGCATATTGAGAAGCCGCATAAGTTGTCTTGACTGGCAAGAAATGAGCTGACTTGGTTAATCTATCCATAATGACCCATATTGAGTCATAGCTCCTTGAAGTCCTTGGCAATCCAACCACAAAATCCATAGTCACCCTCTCCCATTTCCATTCTGGCAATGGCAACTCTTGAAGTAGTCTCGATGGTTTCTGATGCTCAAACTTGACTTGCTGACAAGTTAAACATCTGGCTACATATTATGCGACATCTCTTTTCATTCCACTCTACCAATATGAATTCTTAATGTCATGGTACATCTTTGTTGCACCAGGATGCACATTATACTTGGCATGATGTGCTTCCTTAAGAATCATATTCCTCAAACCATCAATTGCTGGAACACATAACCTGCTACCCTGTCTCAACATGCCATCAGTAACAGTAAATCCTGGAGCTTTTTCTGATCCCACATCACTCTTTATCTTCGCCAACTGAGGGTCTTTGTCTTGGGCTTCTCTAATTTGATCAATGAGAACCGGCTTGACTTGGAAATTTGCCAAAAGCACTCCTGAATCTGACAATTCCCAACTGATTCTCATATTATGCAATCTCTGCATTTCCCTCACTAATGATCTTCTACTCACTTGAATATGGGCTAAGCTTCCTAAAGACTTCCTACTTAATGAATTGGCTACCACATTTACTTTTCCCGAATGATACAAGATTTCACAGTCATAATCCTTAAGCAATTCAACCCACCTTCTTTGCCTAAGATTAAGATCTTTTTACTGAATTATATATTTCAAACTCTTATGATCTGTTTAAATCTCACATTTCTCTCCATACATATAATGTCTCCATATCTTCAGGGCAAATACAACTGCAACCATCTCAAGATCATGAGTTGTATAATTCATCTCATGATTCCTCAACTGCCTAGAAGCATAGGCTATTACCCTTCCATGCTGCATAAGCATACAACCAAGCCCTACTCTGGATGCATCACAATACACCGTATATCCTCCTTCACCTGACGGCAAAGCTAAGACAGGTGCCGTGGTGAGACAAGTCTTTAACCTTTGGAAGCTCTCTTCACATGCATCCGACTATAGAAATTTAACTTGCTTCTAGGTAAGTTTGCTCAAAAGAGTTGCAATCTTGGAGAAGTCTTGAACAAACCTCCTGTAGTAGCCTACCAAACCTAAGAAACTTCTAACTTCTGAAACATATGTGGGTCTAGGCCAACTAAGAATTGCACCAACCTTTTTAGGATCAACTTCAATCCCTTCTTTGCTCACTATATGCCCCAGAAAGTCCACACTCTCAAGCCAAAATTCACACTTCGAAAATTTGGCAAACAGCTGATGCTCTCTCAAAGTCTGCAACACAATCCTAAGGTGTTCCTCATATTCTTCTTTACTCTTAGAATACATAAGAATGTCATCAATAAACACAATGACAAACTTGTCCAAGAATGGCCTGAACACCCTATTCATCAAGTCCATGAATGCAGCTGGTGCATTAGTCAATCCAACTGGTAACACTAAGAATTCATAGTGTCTATATCTGGTCTGGAAAGCCGTCTTCAACACATCCTCATTTCGAATTCTCAACTGATGGTACCCTGACCTTAATTCTATCTTGGAGAAATGACTTGCACCCTGCAACTGATCAAATAAATCATTTATTCTTGGTAAAGGATATTTATTCTTGATAGTTACCTTATTGAGCTGCCTGTAATCTATGCATAGTCTCATAGAACCATCCTTCTTCTTTACAAAGAGTACAGGTGCACCCCATGGCGAACTGTTAGGTCTGATAAATCCTTTGTCAAGCAAATCTTGTAATTGGGTCTTCAATTCCCTCAACTCTACTGGTGTCATACGGTAGGGAGGAATAGAAATCGGACTCGTGCCAGGTAGCAACTCTATACCGAGCTCTATCTCTCTATCCGGTGGCAAACCAAGTAACTCTTCAGGAAATACATCTGGGAACTCGTTAATAACAGGAGTCCGTTCGAAATCTTGCACTTCTTTTCGAGTATCTCGCACAAAAGCCAAATATCCTTAGCATCCTTTCTTCATCAATCTCTTCGCCCTTAAGGCTGATATCACATTATATGGTGCTTCACTCCTTTCCCCTTGAAATTCAAACTCCTCTCCTGAAGCTAGTTTGAAAACTATCTTCTTTCTATTACAGTCTATAGTAGCATAGTGCTTGGACAACCAATCCATGCCCAATATCACATCAAACTCCAACACATGCAATTTAACCAAATCCACTTTCAAACATTTGCCACCTATACTAACTACACATAATGGATAAAGATTTTGAACTTCAATCTCTTCCTCCAAAGGAGTTGCAACCACCAACATAGATTCAAGCAATTCACAAGGCACATGCAATTTCTTAGCAAAACGGGATGACACAAAAGAATGCGTAGCTCCCGAATCAAATAATACTCTACCATTCAAGGCTTGGATCGGAAGAATACCTGTAACCACTGTGTTTGATGCCTGGGCTTCGTGCTGTGCTAGAGCAAAAACTCTCCCTCTGCCTCTACCCATGGGAGCTGACCCCGAAGCCTGAGCCACAAGCTGACCTGGTTCTTTGCCAGCCTCTATAGTTCTGCCCACAATGCCTCTGCCTGAACCTTGCTGCTGACAAATACCTCTTTCCCTAGTCATCTGAACTGTAGTCTAAGAAGACTGTCGTCTTCCTCCAATAGATGGTTGTGGATAGTTCTTAAGAAAATGACCTTGCTGTCTACACCTAAAACAAGTTCCTTAGGCATAGTGACATGGGCCATTTTGAAATTTGCCGCAGGTAGTACACAAAGGTTTAGGAGTCCTGGATGGTGCAAAGCTAGCTGAACCATGGCTCATCAGAGAAATAGGTCCAGGAGTAGTCTGACTCTGCTGTGGCCTCTCTGTAGGTCCTCTATACCCACTCCTAGAAGCTGACTGATGTGCCACCCCCATAATTTCCATTCCACTATCTAGCTTAGAAGAACTGTCTACTTTAAATTTCTTCTTCTCAACCCTTTCTGATCTGGCTTCCATCTCCCTATTCTCAATTATCCTAGCCTTGTCCACTAGCTTAGAATAGGAATCAAACTCAAGGGTAGCTAGAAGTTTAAATAATAGAGCCACTAATCCTCTGCGGAACCTTTGAATCCGTGCCGCTTCTACAGGCACCAAGGCTGGAGCAAATTTACTCAACTGACTGAACTTCCTGGCATACTCTGAAACACTCATACTAGGTGTTTGAACTAATCTTTCAAACTCCAGGGACTTAGCTTCCCTCACGCTCTCTGGAAGAAATTCATTCAACACTAATTCCTTAAATCTCTCCCAAGATAGCTCTTCATTTTCCGGAAGCATGCTAGAAATGCTTCTCTTAAACCAATCCTTAGCTTCTGCTTTCATTAAATATCCCACAAATTCTATGTCTCTTTTGTCAGGAATCCGTAGAATCTGCACTTTCTCTTCAATTTCCTCTAGAAAATCTGTAGGATCCACTTCACCCTTATACTCCGAATGTTTAAGCTTGAGAAACCTCTCAAATGATACTTCTTCCACTTAATGTACAGCAGGTGGTGGAACTATCAGAAGAACAGGAATTTCTGGAACCTGAACTGGAGGTACCTGTTGCTGCCTTTGCTGAGTAATGAACTCAGCTATCATTTCATAGTTCCTTTGTAGCTGATCCAATTGCTGAGCCATATGAGCCACATCCACTGGTGGTACATGAGGGACCTCATTTCCACCCACAGAATCCTCTTCAGAAGGTATATCTCGCCTAGGACGGCCTCGACCTCGTCCTCTACCACGACGTGGAGGCATCTCAATAATGATAAGAAGAATAAATAATATCATACTCATTACGCATACTTAACGCAGATATATATACCAAAGGAAGACTAAATTGAACGAGACACAAATCCTATGCTCCGTAGTTATCTTAATTAATACCTATACTAGTGCTCATGCATCTCTTTCTATCTTCTATATTAAGGATTATAAACCTATAGCTCTGATACCACCTCTGTCACACCCCGACTCCAGTGGTGCGACGGTCCTAGGGCAAGGGTAGGCTTAAGGCCACCATAAACCCGTAGAACTCTCATATCCTGGATCTCATACACATTTCATATTTACATCAAGTATATATATTTATCATTAAAACATTCATTTCACATATTTAAGTAATAACCACTCATACATATATATATTTATCATTAAAGAATTTCCTCTTATTCCTTACCGATCAAAAGATACTTCCCACATCACTAAGGAACAAGGGTAACCCATTAATAATAATTTAGTCATTAAAATATTATCATCCCCAACATCTACCTACGGAGTTCCAGAGTATACTCCCAGTACATACAGTACCATAATACAATTCAATAAATATATATACATATATATCAAAATGATTACAATGAAAGCTTCTTGGAGGAATGAATCAAGAAGCTCTATCTTCTAAATTAGCTCCCTCACAAGCCACACTGTCACCTGAAATCCACAGAAGAGGAGTGAGCCTTCAACTCAGTAAGATATGAACATGCAATATAAAAGAAATCCATCAATCCAGAGGAAAGGTCAATCCGTATAACATGGGTAAGAAAATATCAAATGGTTAGGCTTACAAGAACAAAAGTGCTCACAATCGAATAACACTATTAAATTACATGGTAGAACTACAGAGTGCATCAGTAGCCATGCTACCTATCACAACAGAGCGCATCGGTAGTCCTTGCTACCTTATCGCAAACTCATTCTTGGCCAGGCATACGCCTAAAGCTCATAGTCCCCTCTAGGTGGAACACTGATAAAAACCCTATCAGCTAGGGTCCCAAAGTGCACAGTGGACCAATGAATTTACTCTCATTGGGAAGAGCATTCCATCCATAGGGTCATATGGTTTCAATCTCATAAGAAATATATTGGTCACAAGACCATCAATATATAATATAAATTCAGTCAAGTTAACAAATGGTTTCATATGAACTTGGTCCAAGGATGAATGACCAAGTCGTTTACATTCATATAAGGTAATCACATGGAACAAATCATTATTTATTTGAGAACATCGTAGAGATTTCAATCAATAGGTGCATAATACAATATCATGTATGTGAACATTAGGAAGGTTTGAATAATTCATTTCAAAGAAGCAAATTACATATGTAATGTTCATACTTACCTCTACACAATTTACTCTTGAGTTTCCTTTAATAGTTTGCTCAATAATAATCTCCTCAATTTCCTTGTTTTTTTCTCCTATGAAATTTCCCCAAATATTCAAAATTAGGGTTTTCCTTAATCAATAATACTCAATATGATTTCTTAACATTTAACTATCTTATAGTTTCTATTTTTGATTTCCAACATCAATTTAGTTCAACTCTTAAAGAAAATCTGAATTTAATTTCGAAATTACTGTTCATGTTACTATTCATGACAGCTTATAAATTCTAATTTCTCCCACATTAATTACCATTAATAACCTCAAAATACTTGTAATAAATTTAATATACCCATAATTAACTATTCTAACCACCAGAATTTATTAATCTAACAAGACAATGACATTTGAAGAAAATTTACCTTATTTCTCCAAAACTGATTTTCTTGAGAAAATCAGCTTGAAACTGAAGATTGATGCCTTAAAATATGATAATCTAGAGATTTAATATATAAATTTTGAGTATTAATGCATTAGAAAATAAATGGATATAATCTGAGAAGAACTGAAGAAGAACGAAGAGAAGAAGAAGGAAAATCGTGCAGAGAAATCACTACTGGCACTGGTTAAATAGGCTACTGCTCCAAAATTTTCGCTCGCCAGCTCACCTGGCCAATCCACCTCGACAATGCCATTTCGCATATGCCAGCTCACAATTCCCACTTCGCCAATCCGCTTCGGCAATGCCACTTCGTATAAGCCAGCTCGCAATTCCCACTTCGCCAAAACCACTTCGCATATCCAATTCGCATATTCCAGCTCGCATATGTTGCCTCGCAAAACTCTCCACGCGAACCCCTCTTCGCATATGCCACCTCGCGTATTTCACCTCGCCAACTCGCCTCGCAAATTCCACTTCGCATATGCCACCTTGGCAATGCCTTTTTGCCAAACTCCTCTTTGCCTAACTCCACTTCGCATATGCCGCCTCGCATATGTCTCTTCACCAAATTCCTCTTCGTCAATTGCCACCTCAGGAATCTCACCTCACCACTTCGCCTGCTCACATTACTGCTCGCAAATGCCACCTCGCATTTGCCGGCTCGCAAATACCAGTCTCTGCCGAGTTGAAACCCTTCCTCGACAACTTACTTTTAATCAGCTCGCAAATGAGCTACAAACATCCAAACATCCTGATTCTTTTTGTCACTTAAAATACACATTTAGGGGTCCAACATATCCAAAATTGAAACAAAAAAAATAACTACACAAACTATGGTGACTCTCTAAAATTCACCCTAACTTACTGCCCAAAATTCATTCGAACAGGCCTGAGTAATTCCACTCTCCACTGAGCTATACTTATCCAAATCTCCTGAAATTTTACAGCCAACATCACAAAACATAATGGAGCATTTCTCATGTTTACACTTTTTGCTCAAACAGCCTCAATCATTCCCAGAAAATTCAAATATACTCAGATTCCTGTAGAAGTTAATGGAACAGGCAGGTTCTGGTCAAGGAGGCATAACTCTTCACACACACAAAATTTTACAGTACTATTATATAGAATTAAAAATTAGATATATACCTACAACTTTTATGTTTTACACTTTACCAAATCATTCCTTTAAAATAAAATAAAAATCAGTCTTCACAAAACTACCCTGCAACTAGAAATTTCTGGATTTTCTCAAAACATTTTATATCCTCAATTAAAGTCAACAAACATACAATTAATAAAATAGCCCCAAAAATGATAGATATTACACACTTCCACTGTTACACTTCCCATTTCCTTTTTCTTGGTTCTAGGTCTTAGCATTCATTGTTTTCATCATGTCTTTTATTCATTATTAACTCTATATATTCAATTAATTTCAATTTAGATACCAATTAATATGAAATTATCTTAATTAAACTTAATGTAAAGATATTCTTCAAAATTCCAAATCCTAGGTCTTATTCTTGAAAAACTTATCACTGGCAGCCTATGTTATTTTACTTATATCTCTCTCTAAACTTATCCAATTACTTCCATTCTTATTTATACTTAAACTATATATATGAGATTATAATATATCTAAAAATCAGATTTTTCTAGTTACTATAAAATTTATGGTGGAATTTTTAATCCTGCTCTACAACCTGCCTACTACCCTGTAACTTCAACCCGAGCAACCTCTACTTTAATACTTGTAAATCAATGTATAAGTATCAAAATACTATTTTGTTTCCACAATAATTTAGGTAAGACATAAGAAAACATTTTTTATGTTTTGAGTTTTGTCTGATTATTATAGTTCTCAAAATTATAAAATTCAGTAGGGTTTCTCAGTGGACACCCCAATTCGGACTAGTCCTACTCATAAGCTTATATCTCTTAACACATTATGAATTTGACAAAACTTGGAAATATAATCTAGATATATATATCTACAACTTTTATGTTTTACATTTTTCCAAAATCTTCCATTAATGCCACAAAATTTGACCTCCAAGATTCTGTTCACTCTCAGAAATTTCAAGTTTCAAAATTCCTTTCTAATCTAATTTATTTTCACTAACTTAAATTCAATCTTAAATTAAACATTTTATTAGTTTCCTATGGCCTCATTAACAACTCTAATAACTAAATTAAGGATTATCTAATACTAATTTAAGAATTGGTTTAATACATAATAGGGTTAGGGTTCTTAAATTATGAATTCTATTCAATTAAGCTAAATTGATGTAGTTAATGACTATAACCATGATATTCACTACTTTTAATCACTAAATAAATAAATAAAAATGGAAGAAGCATCATCTTTACCTTAGGAGGAAAAGTGGCCAAATGCTACTTAATGCTAAATCCCAAAATCTCAAAATCCTTTGATCATCTTGATGAAATGGATAAGGAATTAGGTTAGTTAGGTTAAAAATTTAGGTTTTTGGTTATTCTTCCTTGAAAAATTGGATCAAACATTGGTGGATTTGAGCTTTGGATGGCTGGCCATGGAGGAGAAGGTGGGACGAAAGAAAGAATGGTATGAAAAAGTGTAGAAATGGCTATTTAAAAGCCAAACTTTTTAGAATTTGCAAATAAGTCCTTAGACTTTTCTTAATCACACCTTTACCAGATAACTTTCTGTAATTTATTTTGTTAATTCTGTTGAGAATTAACTTTCAGTGTGGGAAGTGAAAATGCTTATTTTGAGCTGCTCTATTTATTAAAAATTGTCTGGGGTGAATTCGGTATTCTAAACAATGTATTTCCAAAATTGCCCTTAAAGTTACCATTATTTACAATTTTGCCATTTTGTAAATTTTCAGTCTTCCCAATCACTTTTCAATTCGTTATTTTTACTAAAAAATAACATAAATTTATGTGATTCATTACCCATAGGTCTGTGTCAAATTTTTTAAATTCACTATACCACTAATTCCCCTGGCAGTATAATTAATAATGCTGTTTTCGAGACAGTATCTCCAAACTGTCCGAAAATAGTGTTTAAAATTTTAGGCTATTACACTAATTTCCCAAATCAAACTAAATTCTCAATTTTAAATATAGTCCATGTATTCGCAAGGTTCATCTGCAACTCAACCCTTATGCAAGTATGGATTAAGATCATCGGTGAGAACTTTATTAAAACTAGAGAGTATGGGCAAATGATTTCTAGGTTGTGGACGATATACTGATGCCAGATGATGTAATTTTTTTTCGATTGATTAACCATCCTTCGATTTATAAAAATTGTTCAGTAATGATACCTAGGTTGAATGTTCAAGTAAGGGATTCTGAGGATAAAATTATAGAAGCTCACACACAAGTAGTTGAACTTACCGTGGAATTAAAGAGAAGGAGATAACATTACTAAGCTTGAAAGTGATTTACTTTCAAATAATGAAGAAATTAATAAGTTGCGACTGCAAGTGATCGGATATGGTATGAAGTTGAAGCAGAAAGAGCATTGCATGTCTATAAGGAAAGTGGTGATTGTAATCACAATGTTAGAGATAGGGCTTTGGTTGAAAATTATATTTGATATATGGATGAAGATAAGATAAACAAAAGGTTATATCTACCTTGAATGGGAATTATAATTTATTGTATGCTAAATGTTTGTAAAGATGGCTCAATGAAAATTCATATTTTTGTAATGGCATTATATCCTTATTGATTATAAGAAATGGTTAATTAATACTAATGACTAAATAAAAATTGATATCACTTTTCCTTTACATGCTTAATGTTTGATATGAAACTTATAATATTTTAGTAACATATTCATATTAGAATGAATGAGAGAAGGACATATAAAGCTTGATTAGACAAACTGATGTACAAAAAATTTGTTTGGCTTGCAATAGTAGCACAATAAGGATTAGTAGCATAAAATTGAGTATTATTTCGTAATTACTGTGAAAGGTTAAATCAAGAACATAGAGTTTTTAAATATTCTAAGCAGGGTGATATGTTATCACATTCTTGAAGACCATCAAGCCTTTAATTTCAAAATGTAAGTTGACTTTATACATGTATAAAATTTAATATAGGAATAGAACAAACTGGATATGAAAATGAAAATTTCTACAAGTGGATTGATAGAAAGAATCCCTGAGTCAAGTGTTTGACTCCATTAATGTGACACCAGAAAAATGTCATTCAATGAACTTTTAAAATTAAATTGAGAACCAAAATACCACTAATCTAACACTATATACCAGTTGATGGATAAAAGTGTCACGTTCCAAAATTTGAAATATGACGGTCTTAGGAAGTGGGAACTGTCTATACTACCAATACTCGTAGAACCCTGCTATATTATCACAATTATTCCTTGTATACATTTCCAATAATTCCATAACATCATTCACATACTCATCATTCATATTATCATCACTTAGCAATATTTTCATCACATAATGAAAGTCCTTTGGCAATCAAGAGGGGGGTGAATTGGTTATTTAAAAATTAACAATAAATAAAAATTAAATAAGAGAAGAAGGAAGAAAAAAAAATCAACATATGGATTTATAGTGGTTCGGCCTAAAACAAGCCTACGTCCACTCCTCAATATCACACTTGAATATTTCACTATTTTTGATCCTTTTCAAAGATGCAAGATCAAACCTTAAGTGTTTAGACTCTCACTAAACCTTATAATGTTTTTTTACAATGAAGGCTTACACACAACCCAAAAGAATTACAAAGAGATGAGAAAAATTAACCCTTTAATTTTAACCCAACTCTCAAAAATTAATTGCTCTTCAACAACCTTGATAATTGGCAATGAATACTTTTTACAAATTGAAAATTTAAAAGTAAGCTCAAGAAGACATAAATGCTCAATAGTATGAATTAATTCAAGAATAGAGATTATTCAATCCCTATTAACTTCATACTAACTCATAGTAATAGTGTTCAGCCAAATAGAGTCATTTGGGTACATTTAATGCAAGAAATCGTACTTCCAGCACTTATTTTTTTGTCATATTTCGAATAGTAGTGGAGACAACATAAAAAGTATCAGGCGCTACTTATCCTGGGCTGAAGAACTTCGCGGTTACGACTGGCTTGTAGTGGCTGTGATTTGATGGGTAGCAGATGCAACTTAACATGTAGTGGCTATAACTTATTGTCTGAATTCTCCAAAAGGCCACTGTCTCTCTGAGCTTCATCAGTAGCGGGCACTACACCTCGTAGCAGGCGCTACTCTTTTGCTTCCTTGGACACTTGTTCTTTTAGACCTTCTGGACTTCTTATTCACAACTACGACATATCAGTAGTAGTTGTTACCTCATTCATCCACATAAGTAGTGGCTGCTACTTCATTCATTCACATAAGTAACAGCGAGGACTTAAACTTATAGTGGACGCTACTTATCCCATTTTCTAGACTTGAGCTATTAGACCTTCTGGAACTCATAGTAGCGGTTGTGACTGCACCATAGTGGGCACTATATAACTCACACACTTACTAGTTTTTAAACTTACATACACCGTGGAGCCACCAAAATAGAAAAAGAGATAGTATGATATAGAAATTTACATGATAAAATACTGGTTCCAATAGTCGAAGAAGAAAACCTTTGGAACCACTTCTATTCTACTTCAGACATGAAAAATGTTAAACTACTAAAAGAATAAGTAATAATACTCAGTGAGTCATAAATATATTATTATACACATAAGACTAGGTAGAAAGCGTAGCCCACCAAATGTTTATGGCATAAGGATACCAATAAGAAAGTCAAGTAACCAATAAATTAAACGAGTTATAAACATAATCATGAATCACATAGGGATAGGTCATATAGCATCAATGGTACAAGGAATCAAATAGTCATGAAATATAACAGATATAGGGCCATGAGACTCGTCATAAAATATCATTAGTTACATATTAGTAGCTTAAACTCGTCATATAACATAAGGTTGATCATACCTTATGGCTATGACATTATCCCTTCCTAAAAAGGGCTATACATTTATTATGCACAATGCCGATGGTACTCACTCACTACCCCATCAGTAGGTAGTTATATTATATTATCTTATAAATAGCACATTAGGTCTTAATGATCATCATTGGAATCAAATATGGCATCAATGGTTTAAGAAAGACAAGGTGCATTCATCATTAGCTCAATAATCACAATGATAATTTATGGAACATTAAAGTTACAATACATCAATATATAAGTAATATAAATGTGGGAAAGCTAGCATGGATATTTCGGCCATGGCTAGGATAAGTGACAAAGGATGTCATTGCGGCAAGTTTATTTAGGCATTTCATCGAACACTTGGTGGGCATGAGTTATAGTTCATTGAGGCATTTCATCGAACACTTAATATGCAACATTTATTCAACAAAATTGTAACATTTTGGGATAATAGTGTAACACCCTAAAATTTCATTTCATTTAAGCATGAAAATACTATATTTAATCATAGGAACATCATACTGCATGATTAGACGAATCATTGAAAATCGACCCGATAGGTTAGCAGACACAATGAATGAGTTTGGGACAAAAAGGTAAATAGTTATAAGTTTCGGGGTCGAAACATGAATACGTGAAATGTCGAGGGAGGGGGGACCTAAATACCTAAAGTGCACCTACTTATATAAAGCCAAATTCTTCATCTTTTCTTCATTTTTCTCTTCTCCTCTTTCTTCCCCATCAGGCTGTGAGCTACCTCCATCTTCCCATCCATTTTATTTCAAAATTTCCAAAGGAAAACTAGAGAGAACTTGGATATACACCTAAATAATCCATCTTCCATCAATTTTATCAAGTAAAATTAAACAAACAAAAACTTAAAGAAAGGTGCACTTAGGTTTCAGCCATTCTTGGGAAAATAGGTAAAATTATGATTTCTTCTCCTTTTCCATATGTTTAGATAATATAGACAATAGATTGGATGAAATATAAGAGAAATAACTTATATGTGATAAGTTAGATGGAAAAAACCCTAAAATTGTGAATATGTATAAACCTTAATCTTCTATTTGAATTTCATAATTTAAAGTGATGTTAAAATATAATTATTTACATCCAATTAATGCTAAAACAAATGAAAATTGAATATAGAAATAAAGGAAGATGAAGAACTTCACATTTGTCTACTTTGACAGATTTGGATTTTTAATGACCATTCGATCAAACCAATAGTTTTGGTGAGTCTTATATAACTATGCTTATTAGTTTTCCTTTAAAATTTTCTTGAATTCCAGCTCCATTTTTCTTACATTTTATTGGATTGAATCTTGATTTAATACTACCATTGTATTCATTGGAATGTGGGCTTGAAATGTGATATGTTGGATTTGTTGTACAAACCTTAAAATCCTACCAAATTGATTCTAAAGTGTTGCACATCAAGTATTCGATAAAATGACCTTTGTATTTTCATAAGCCTACCAAATTTATGTTATTGTTGCCAGCGCGAGTGATTAGCCTTCTGGCTAGTGCAAATGTACCCTTTTGACATTTTATATACTTGAACAAAACTTGAGTTTATTGCATTTAGCTCATGCTTTAATGCCTCTTATACATGTTTAATGATCCTGCGAGACATTAATTGACAATTAAGAGTTAATTGAGCTTCTAGCTAATGTGATTGATTCATATTGATTTCTTTGGTTATCTGCTATTATACTTGTTTCTTTTGACCTATTATTATGTTATATGGCAGATCTACCTTACCGATAGGGTAGTGGATAAATACCACCGATATTGTACAAAATGGATACCTTAAACCCTAGCTGGGAAGGGTTAATGTCCTAGCTATAAGGCTTGGCCTGCCTTATGTACTTTATACGAGATCAAATGTGATGAAATGTGTTCAAGGCCCATTATCTATTGTATCTATATAATTATATGTTCCTCTGCTATGTTTATACATCTTTAACTGATATCCATTTCCATTTCCTTTGATTTGGGCATTTGGTGTGCTATTTATGAAACCAATCATTGTTTATTACTTATTTATTGTTACCTACATATCCTAGTGTATGATAATATATATTTGACTCACTGAGTATAAAATACTCACCCTTTTAGTGGTTTAAACTTTTTCAGGTCAAGAGTAAGTCTGATCCAAGGTTTCCTTCTCTAGTGGAATCAACTCATTTTTCATAATGTAAATACTAGTGTTTGTATTTTCCTACGTAAATTATAGAAGCTCTATAGTTATGTAACTAAGTAAGCTTAAGATGTATAGAATGTTATGCAAATATTTTCTCTTTAGAGTATGGTTTATTATAAATATGAAATTGCTTAGAGATGATGATAGGTTGATTGCTGATATTGACTATAGAATTGATAACAGGTGATGTTTATAGGTTTATAGCAGGGTTATATGGGTGTTGATAGCCTTAAGCAATTCCTACATCCTAAGACCATCATGTTCCAAAATTGAGACGTAACAAGTAGCAAATTGGCCAATTACATAAATAATAAGAACACATTACAAACAAGACAATTGGTATACAAACTCAATCAAAAACCAAAAGAATTAGGCTAAATAAGTGGCACGGTCAAGCATGAAAATACAAAAGGGGAAGGGGAATGGCATTCGACCATGACATAGGGAAGTAGGGTAAGATGTTCATAATTTTAAAGTTGGTTATTTTTGTGCACAATAATACATTTATAACTCACCTTGATGGTTGGTTTAGCCAAAAACTCTATGTAAGCTCTATTCATATTCTTTCCGTCATCAATTTCATATTCTTTTTTAGCTACATGATTAAATTCACTTGTCTTAAGTTCAATTTGGCATGAGAAACTTAATTCTAAACTCAAATTAAATTAAAGACATCTAATTCTAAAACCAGATTTAGACATAATCTAACCCCAAATGGTAACTTTTCCTTTATGCTTGAATATGTGTTAAATACTAAAATTCCTTAACAAGTTTTTTTATCATATAACTCATATTAATTAAAAAGGAATTGAAAGAAATAAAAATTACCTTAAGTTGATGGAAACCCTAATTTTCTCCTTATGTTGGAATTCAATTTTCCTTAGGTTTTCAAGATGAAATTTTAGTGTTAATAGGTTAATTAGGCTTAGGATTTTATATAGGTTTTATTGGATTTAATTTAAGGTGTGGAATTTTGGTGAAGAGATGAAGAAATGAAGAAAAGGTGGGGTTGATGGTGGTTCGACCACTTTTGGATGGAAGAAGAAAAAGGACCAAAATTTTCTAAGTGTTGAATTTTATAGATATTTATATAAGTTTTGGTATTTGCACAAAAGCCCCTAAATTTTCCTTATTTATACATTGACCCCAAAACTTTCTTATATTTACACTTTTGCGTCACTTTGATTTCTAACATTAATACTTTATATATTTTTCATTTCACATTTAATTGGTATTTCAATAATATTTCCATGTAATTTTATTTTTAACTAAGTATTAAGGACTGCTAGTTGAAATTTTGATGATTTAATTTCATATATACTACTTATATACCTAAATAAAAATAATATTTCTATCAATGCACATGTTATGGTCTTAAGTGCAAATATGAGATTCTAGGGTGTTACAATAAGTATCAAAAAGTTGAGAACCGGAATACAAGTTGCAAATGAGTTGCATATGTATAAGTAGTAGTAACTTATTAGCAAGATACCATTAGGGTCATAGAAGTTGGTATAGAGAGCTTAAAGAACGTTACTATTGTGAAGCTGCTGAAGAATCATTGATAACGCACATTACAATGCTTTATTACATTTGCTATATAACGTGTGTTAGTTGTTTTGAAGGATATCAACCCCTAAATGAAGTTTTCCAACCTCCAATTGCTCAAGGAATGGAGATTAATTGCTGAAATTCAGAACTTCTTCAAAACCCCCAAATTGCCTTATAGGGTTTGCAAATTTGAGCTTCAAATTGAGGGAGTAAATGGAATCCAAATGCAACCAAACTTAATAGGCCTTCTAATGGAAGTATTTGGGATATATTGGTAAAGGTTTTACAAATTTTAGAAGTAATTTGCAAAAATGGATATTTTTGGCAGAATGGGTGAGCCACCAAAGCTTACTGTATGCTTGGTTTTTAGTTCTATATGATATTGAGCTCCAAATGACTTGAAACTTGGTGAGGATGTTTCATGACCTATTTGAAAGGTTTAGGAAGGTTTCTTTATGGTTTTGAGTGTATTTATGGGAGGGAGATGTTGGGCAGCAACTTGGGTCTATTTTGATTGATGGTGGGTTTTGTGGGTTCTTTGGGATTTTAGGGTTTGTGTGGAAGTGGGACTCTTGTATGGAGTATGAAAGTAATTTCAGTGAAGTTAGGTATAGATTTAAATAGTTTAGAATGTATTTTAAGAGATAGAAAAGTTAGGGTTCTTGAGATGGCACTATTCACATTTTGGGAAAAATAGGAAAAAAGAAAAAGAAGAAGAAAAGGCTTTAACACTTTGTCATTTCTGAATTTAAAACAAGGGAAAGACAATAATGGAAAGTAAATTCAAATAGAATAGCATGTAAGAAAAATCAAAGCATCAATGAAGTAAAATTCAATGCAAAAGGAAAAGTAATGTAATAAATGCAAAGAATAAAGAAATTGAAAGAAAAGTAAAGATAAATATAGAAATTAGGGTTCAATCATCAAAGTCTTCCTTTCCTTTTACATCATAACCTATATATATAGCTTTTATAATAATAAAATAAAAAGCTAAGAGCTCATTAAAGCTCCTAATTCCGGATTTGGCAAAGTCCAATACTACTTTAATCATGCTTTGCCAAATAGGGTAAAAAGGACAAAACAAACAAAATAGTTTAAAATTAAGCCTTCTTGCATCCAAATTCAGAAATCTTCCTTTGCTAAAGAGGCCCTCATATAGGAGAGGTCTTCAAATGGGCCATGTGTGCTCTAGTTTTCCCTAAACAACCCATTAAAGGACTTTGCATCAACCAACACCATTTGGGCCGGATTTGTCTTCAAACAAAAAGGGTGGGCTGCCATTTTCTTGCATAATCATGTTTAACCCAATTCCTTGAAACAAAGGTTAGGGGTCTTGGACAATTGGGCTGCCCTCATGAAATTTTTATAGTGGGCTGAGATGCTTAGGCCATTAGGAAGGGAAGGGGTTTGCACTACATCATTCCCCCCTTGTTGAGAGGAATTTGCCCCCAAATCTTCAAGATTGGTGTCCTCCAAATAAGTTGATAAATCTCCCACATTGAATGTAGCTGACACTCCTCCATACTCATCCGGCAAATCAATTTTGTAGGCATTGTCATTGATCCTCTCAAGCACTTCAAATGGACCATCAGCCTTGGGAGCTAACTTGCTTTTTCTCTTGGAAGGAAATCTCTCCTTTCTCAAGTGAACCCACACCAAATCACTAGGATTAAAAATGGACTTTTTCCTATGTTTGTTGGCTTGCTTCTTATAAGCTTCATTAGCTTTTTCAATTTTTTTCTTAACATTCTCATAAAGTTTCCTCATGGCTGCCACCTTTTCTTTAGCATCTTTGTACACAACAACATCAAGAGGAAAAGAGGATAAGTCAATAGGAGTTAGAGGGTTCATACCATATGCTATCTCAAATGGAGAATGTGTAGTAGCCTTGCTTGGAGACCGGTTGTATGTGAATTCAGCCATTGCTAGCTTCAAGTCCCAATCTCTCAAATGCTTGCTCACCATAGTCCGAAGCAAGGAACCCAAAGTCCTATTAGTCACTTCAGTTTGCCCATTCGTTTGGGGATGATGGGAGGTAGAAAATAGTAGTTTGGTCCCCAATTTACTCCAAAGTGTCCTCCAAAAATGGCTCAAGAACTTTGTATCCCTATTTGAAACAATTGACCTTGGAACTCTATGCAACCAAACTATTTCTTTGAAGAACACATCTGCAACAAGAATGGCATCATCAGATTTATGGCAAGGAACAAAATGTGCCATTTTTTAGAATTGGTCTACTACCACCATGATAGAATCCTTCCCCCTTTGTGTACGAAGGAGAGCCATTATGAAATTCATACTAAGGTCCTCCCATAGAGATTCCGGAATGGGTAGAGGAAGATACATACTGGGCTTAAAATGACTCTTTGTACGTTGACAAGAACCACATCGTGCAATCAATGCTTGAACATCCCCTTGCATCTTTGGCCAATAAAAGTGCTCTTTGAGGATCTCTGTGGTCTTATTTATCCCAAAATGTCTAGCCAAGCCTCCTTCATGTGCTTCTCTAATTAATAGTGTCACGACCCAGTTTCCTGGACCGCGACGGTCCTCGGGCACGGAAGATGCCAATGGCGACCGACACTTGTAGAATCCAGTATCACATGCATTATTTATAAACCATAATATAATATTCATTTTAATTAGTTACTATTCATTTTGATATTCTGTCATACATTCTGTAATCATTCTGCAGTTGACTATAACATTCATATATTATATCACAATACCATCATATAACTCAAAATATAATCATCCATATATCATATACAATGTTCATCTCCTAGCTAACCCAATACATACCCATGGAGCAGTTAGATAATGAACACCAAAAATAATACAGAATATATATCAGAAATATACATAGACAGTCTGTAGCAGAAAACCACTGAAGACAGAAGACTGGATTCTGTAACCTACTCCTCTCCTGAAATGGTAAACAATGAAATGGTGAGTATAGATGATATTCAGTGAATTTACATGCATCACACGACATCAAATAAACAATGGTATCAGTCAATAGGATAACAATATACAGTATAAATGTCAAGGTACAGTATAGCTAAAGAACAATATATAAGCTCGGTATTATATGGAAAGACAGATAATGGGATGGACTGTATGAAAAGAAATTATACAATCTCCAGTAATCCGTATTAGTATGGACCATGTAGGTCTCCAGTAACATATATATATCAATGAGCATAAGGCTGATCAGGCCTTATGGCCAGGACCATAACCCCTCCTAGCTAAGGTATCAGTAACACAATGTGCACATCGCCGACAGTATTTCCCCACTACCCTGTCGGATCGGTAGCTCTGCCAAACCATATCAGGATCAATAACAAGGGATACCATAAGCAACAATGGCATCCAGATATCAATCAATCCAATAACAATCAGTTCGGTATCAATTAGTACATAAATCAATATAATCAATGGCAATGCCGTATATAATATACAATCAATGATAAAGGGTTTAGCAATAAGGAAAGACATAAAACAAAAGTTGGTTCGGTAGCGGAAAACGATAGGTCAATTGGCATGCCAGTGTCGCTGGCGACAATAGCATTCAATTGGTAGGCCTATGGCATACAAACCAACAGGCTAAAGGCAAATGAACTAGGCATTTCATCGAACACTTGGTGGGCATACAATGGTAAGCCAATAGGTTAGGTTAGGTGGCAAATTTGACTTGCCCAATTCAACAAACACAAAGCTACATTGTCAAACACAGTATAGGTATCAAGAAACAAGATTAAACAATATTAAAATATGATCAAATGGCTAAGGGAAATCAAGCAAATCCAAAGGCAATGTATGGTATACATGGTTCGGCCAAGGTAGGGTTTTTGCCAAAGGTTTCCAATCAACAATTCAATCATTTAGGAAAGTTAAATGATGCAATGTAAACTCACCTAAGGCTTCAAATAGCCTTTGCACAAGCTAATTCCACCAATTCCATCAAATAGCTAAAATAGGTTACTTTGAAATTCACCTTTGTTCAATCTCCAATTCTACATCAATTAATCATCAATTAGTTGCGTAAATACATCCAATTGACTAATTCTAACATCAATTAACATAAATGAACTCTAAATCAATAACTTATTTCATACAACTTCAAAATAGCCAACCAATTTAGGGATTTCATCAAATTTTGATAAATTGGTGCAAATTAACTATAAACCCATTCAATTGAACCTAAATAACACCTAAATAAACCATTAAACCAAGAAAATCACATCCTTACCTCAATGACACCAAATGGACGAAATCTTTGTGTTGTTCCTCCTTGAAATCCTTAGCTCCTTTCTACAAATTAAGGATAGAAATGAAGAAAGCTAAATGAGAAATCAACTTTTCTATCAAATTTCAAAGGATTTGGTTGAGAAAGCCAAAGAAGTGGTTCAGCCTAAGCTAAAGGAAAAGAAGAAGATGAAGAACAAATGGT